>JAULBZ010004328.1:0-14932 GCA_032360805.1 Neoturris breviconis | reverse complement strand
CCCCCCCCCCCCACAGCCCCCCAGTAGGAATAGGGTTAAGGTAACACTAGGTATTTGTTTAGTTAAAGATCTTGTTGACCTTCTACTTTAACAACATATTTTAACTTAAGTTTCCGCATTCCTAATTTCGTACAGATTCAATCATGCGCACTTATGTACTGTAACATTGCGTGAATTTCAGATTGCGCTAATTTGAAACTGAGTATAGACATAGTTAGATTTGACATTTAAATTTGATAGACATTATATTTATTATGTTGACAAACCTTACGCTCAGCTGCCAAATAAACGTCCCCCCCCCCGTTTTGTTAATTTTGAAGGATTTTTCCGCCCCAAGAACTTATTAAGACTCTCCCTTCCGTTTATTAATTTCTAAAATGTCTAAAATAACTTTCTAGTGAAAAGATTGTTTAACAGAACACCCAAAAAACTGACTAAAAATGCCCCATTTATGCAAATTAAAAAAATACTTTCAAAAAAGATCCCACCACTCCGTTTAAAAGAACCCCCTCCTGTTTGTTTGGCAGTTAATAATAAATTGTTATTCCATTCAAATGTTTGTGATTTGCAAAACAGAATCACATCATAAAAACTTCAACCCGGACTAGGCTGAAATTTTCAGTCAGCCTAAAGCCATTTAACAAAATTAATTTGGTCTGGCTATATTAACGAACATGTCTTATTCTGATGGTGTCACAATGACATCACAAAAAAAATGAATTTAAGGGCTTTGAATTGTTTAAATTTGAGTAAATTATATCGGGTAAACATTTTATCAAGATTCAGAAAAATATTGCTAACATTTTGTTATAGAAAACAGTTCTTTTCAATAAATTATGACGATCAATTAATTGTTTTAAAAATTATTTTAAATGTTGGACTTGATTTAATTTGTTTTATCAAATTTGAACGATTGCAATGCCTTTAACCATATTCAGGCCGGGCCTTTAGGGACTCCATAAAGCTGCAGGAGGGGATGACTAAAATAGCCTCCCTTCAAAACCTTTGATGAAACTTTGTTGTAGTGTTGAAATTTCCAGAAAGTTAGGTCAACACATAATAAACATTTTGACGACGTGATGACGTCATCATTGGAAATCAGGTGATGCGAAAAAATATTTTTTATATAAAAAAATGTTTGTTTCAAAACATTTTTCATTCGAAATAACAGGCTAAGATATTTTTGTTCATGGATGTATATTTTTTAAAAATATTAAGACAATTGATGTGTTGCACCTTATCCTCCGAATAGAATGCTATATCGTCGACCTTAGACCTAGTCGACCATCTTATCTTCCAACCACTTATTTATCCGCAGAAATTGAGAAAGTGTTCTTCCTTTCTTGTGAATATAGGTTCATTAATCGATGCCGCGCATTGTAAATTGTTAATCCTTGTATAGTTTTTCTTGCTTCATGAAATGATGTTTATCTACTATCATGAACGTAAATTATCGATAAATGTCTTAAGGTTTCCTCCTCCCTTAACTTTCAATTTCGATTTTCTGTATGTACACAGCAAATTGAGATTGAGATTGGGGGAGGGGGGTATTTGAGATGGCAAAGATAATGGAATATTAGACTTTGTGTTTTTTATCCTAATTTACGGCTACGATTGTAGTAGGGCCCAAAGAACGGAAAATCATAAGAAGCCAAATAAATATAGACTTGCCATATATTTATTACCTTAAAATAATGTAGGCGACAAGAACGAAGTAACGTACCATTACAGTCTGCACTTATTGAGTCACACCTCGACGGATGAGAGTGTGATTTGTTAAAATGGACTTCTGTCGTTGTTGTCTGTAAGATATATTTTTTCGTTGCCTAAATGAGTAGTTACATCAAGCTTTACCGATCCTTGCAATTAAGCAATCTTGTGCAGCCTATTACCATTTTGAGCTCAGGCTAAAATTGGAACCCGTGTGAAAGAAGTAATTTCTAGATTCACAGAACTTGTTAAAAAGGAATCATACTATGTCCGTGTAGTTTGCAACATGTGTCTGTATCACAGATCGGTAATCGTTCCCAACGCTGAAGGATATGTCATTGATACAGTTAATTGTTATGACGAAATTAATTGTATATTTGCCATACCTGCTATAAAAAGATAAAAATCAGAAATCCCAACGTATTTTATTTAAAAAAAATAACCATTAGGCCGAAAGGTCAAACGCCAAAACCAAAATAAAGTATATGTAATGTAGATATCAATAACATTGCAAATACATGATAGCAACGGGATAGTAATGATCAGAAGCGCAAACTGATGTATAGAGGACATGTTTATTTTGAGGCTGTTTCGCCAGATGTTGTACAATCTGCACTCGAATATTTGAAACTAAACAACCCTCTGTATTCTGACATAACAATCCATTAGACAATTTCCGTTTTGGTATGACAGAATGAATGTTAGTCTCAGATACACCTCAAGTTGAAGACATAGTAGTAGCACCAGGTGAAGGTATACAGCCACCGTAAATGTTAATGGATGAAATATATGAGGAATTAGCCCATCTCCATTTTCCTTTTCCTACTGGTAAATTTGGTTACAGAGTTGAGCGTAATGTAAAGTTGAGCCCGGTCAAATATTTTAATCAACGCTTATTAAATTACAAACAAAAATTCTTATCTGATTCTGATTACGTATTTTATGCACTTTCGATTATGCAACAAGTAAACCTTAACGGCCAAATTAGTATTGCTATGAAAAAAATGTGCACCAACTAAGTAACGGCAGGCATGCTTTCAATTTTGAAAATGCGGTGAAATCTTTCATTGCCCAAGACGAAAAATATAGTCTCATGACTCTAATCAAAGGTACAACAGAATATTGGAAAAATATTATTGCACAAGTGTTAGTCATGGTTAAGTAGCTTGGCTTACCAACCTTTTTTATGACATTAAGTTGTGCTGATTTAAGATGGAATAAGCTTATTTCTATAATTTCTGGAAAATGCAGAAATCCTGTATAGCTTTTGCTATGCCGAATTCCTGGCACATTATTACCTACTTTCTAAAAAATAAACTGATTCAGAAAATGACAGTCAACCAACTGTACTAGAAGAATTGCTTTTAGAAAGTAACCACAGTACTTGTAATTATCCATCTACTCTTTCATTAATGAATTCCTCTTTCTCTAATGAATTTCAAGGAAAAATTAAAGTGTCGACAAGTCAAAGCTGTTTTGTGTTATTATGTGCCAAATCGTAACAAATACCCCAAAAAATAAGCTCACAACCTTCTTTTTAATGTTTTATCCTTTTCGCAATGAAGAAAATTTAAAATCTACTAAATTTAGAACATTTTCAGAAAAGCTCCAAGAACCTGACATACTTGAAATTGTCAATAGAAATAAACAGATTTTCGAACCTTAAGGAGATTTAGGTGAGTATGCTTTGTTAAATCTACGCACAGACTTAGCTCACAATCGAGATGCTTTTTCACAACAAGAAAATAATGAAATGGAAGTGCAATTATTTCACACTGCTGATAATCTAGAGTCTGATAATCTAACTGATTATGTTGTAGTACTTGTCGACAGTTATTCCTAACACTACACCGAGCATGATATCCGATGATGAATTAAATTTAAAACTTAGATCTCTTAACCAAAAGCAAAGAGATTCTTTTTATAATTGGGCAAAAACATCTGTTAAGAATTTATCAACTATATCTCAAATTGCAATCCAGCCGTTGCATATATTTCTGACAGGAGGCGCTGGAACGGGTAAATCACACCTTATAAGAACAATATATCATTCTCTGTCAAAAACTCTTTCTTATAGAACAACGACTTTCAATAAACCAAAAGTTTTACTAGTAGCTCCAACAGGTGTAGCAGCAGTTGATATTGATGGAACAACTATTCATACTGCATTAGGATTGCCTGTTGGGCATTCCGGAAAGAATTTATCTAGCCTAAATGACAAAACAAGAACAGCGTTACGAAGAAATACTTTCTAGAAAACTTATTTCAAAATAGTGTAGCTACCACAAAAACTGCTGATAATTGGATAATATAGAATTTGAAATTTAAATCTTAACTATGTGAGTGTTTGTGCGTATTTGTGTCTGTCATAATAATCTTGAATTTCTACAAGCTATTTAAAACCTCTGAGGAAGACAAAGAATACTAAGATGTTCTCTTTGTGTATCCCGAAGTAATCGAGTTGGTCATGTGACCAAAACTTTCACAATTTTTTTGAAATTTTGTGTAACTTGACTAAGTTTCATGTTATAAATATTACTCACAAACACAAGTTATTACATTATTGATATGATACGCTTTGACATTTAATACCATGGACCTTCTTGTGACCATTATAAATAGCTCTTTGGTCTTGCTTTGGTCTTAGCCATTGACGCATAGTCCCATCTATGAAACTTAAACATTATCTAAAGCTGCTTCTCGCCTATGTATTGCATCAGCATAAAATATTTAGCAGTGAGGGCTTAGAAGGTTTCTACCAATCTTCCAGCAGGCGACTTTAACCCTATTCAGGCCGGGCTTTTTAGGGCTCTGAATAGCCCCCTCCATAACTTTTGATGGAGCCATGTTGTAGTGTTGAAATTTTCAAGAAAGTTAGGTGAACCCTTAATTAACATTTAGGCCAAATAAATTTTTTAATGACGTCATAAATAACGGTGAGCAAAAATAAGAAGAATATGTTTTTATTTGCATTTTTTTTTTTACCACCTGTCAAAAATATGGTTGCTAGGGGAAAATTATCCCCCCCCCGACCTGAATAGGGTTAACAAGTGAAAATACAATCAAACATTTGGGCAAAAATCATAAAAAGCTGTGAAACAGGTCTTCCAAATCGAAGTATCATGTCCGAGTATCTGTAGCGATACGATAAACTTTTTAACTAAATGGACAGTATCTCATGTTTTTCTACAGATATATCATTGCAAAAGAAACTAATTTCGTTTGGTATATTCATTCCATTTGCTAATCAGATAATGTCATTCTTTTCAAACTGTATTTCAGCAGAGAATCAACATCAGTAATTGAATACGTCCCCGTTCGTACGACGTGCACTTCCTCGTCGCCGTCGTGACCAATGTCGCAATTCCAAAAGGTCCGTAATGCTTATGTTGCAAAACCTGGCGAAGTTACTAAAAATTACAAAATAAATGATTTTGATAAGTTTAGTCACGTGATTAACCTGTTTTCTCCAATGTTTTCAATTTAATCAAAATTCTAAGAAAGTACATTTTTAACTCTAATAGGACTGGGCTTTCTTGAGGTGGATTTAGTAAACATGACTTCATGAAACTTGGCGTAAATATTTTTGTACTACAGTTAGAACGTTTTTGATGACGGCATCATATGTTTTTTTAATACGATTTTTCTTCTAAAAAGCATGTATTTTTCAAAGTGCAATTGGAGCAGATCTTTATCGTATTGTAAAATTCTGTTTTTGGTTTCTGAATGCCAAGAGATTTTAAAATTAAAAAAAGATTTTTGCCGAAACCATGCGGATTTGCCCCAAAAAAACGAAAAAAATTCTTCATTTATACAAAAGTTATTATATTTTGACCCCAGAAAAGCTTATTTTCATTGAATTTTAACCCTATTCAGTGGCCCTACGCCCTGTCATACTTTTATTAACAACTTCTGAACGGATGACTATTACACTTATATAATTTATTTACGATCATTTAAAAACAATTTATTTTTGGTAACTAAGGATAATTTTTCCTTAGTAACCAATTTTTTGACCGATGATAAAAATAATTTTGGAAAAAAAACTTCTTCTTCTTATTTTTGCTTAAAAACATTCTGACAAATGATGGAGACAAATAATTTTTCACATAAAAATATGTTTTTACGCCGTCTGTTTTTCTTGATCACGATATCATAAGTAATAACGCCACAAACATAATTATGATTATGATTGGCTGACCCAAAAGAACGTTTCACCACTACAGCATGATTTTATCAGAAGTTATGGAGGGGGAACAATACCCCCCCCCCTCCTTATCCAGATTATCAGAGCCCTAAAAAGCCTAGTAGAAATAGGGTTAACATATAAAATGCGATTAAAAATGTTCTAGACAACATTTTTCAGCTTTTCTTTTTGGATATTAGGAACTAATGAATGCCTTCATAACAGAATGTTTGGGTTTTGGCCACCACAGTCCTATTAGGGTTAAAGAAAATAAGTAATTTGAGATTAATTGTGATGACGTCATTAGAATATCACAGACTTTAGCAAATGATAATTGGCACCATTATGTTCCTTTCCCGATACAAACTTTCATCTCAATCTTATTAATCATTCAAAAGTTATGTAGGGTAAGGGGACGGAATCTGTTCCCCTGGCTTTAAGGAGCCCCAAAAAGCCCAGCATATATAGGGTTAATATACATACCTCACAAGTTGTATCTGTATTATCCAGGGCTTGTACTTCTCGGTAAAGAATAACAAAACGGATTGTATTGGGTAAAATACAATATTTCAAAAGATAAAGGTTAGTTACAATTAATAAAGGGTCGTAGTTTTGGCTCCCCAATATTTTAAATGCCTTTATCTCATGGAATTTTTGTTGAAAATATTTGCTATCAAAAAGTATTACAAAAAATTATTTCTAATCACGATTCGAAGTCTCTGATGGCCCATTATTTTCAATATAGCCGTGCATAAACAAAATGAAAATTATTACTTGATGATACATCATTACATAAGGTAATAATGTCTTTCCAAAGAACCTAAATATATTATACATATGATTCAAAAATACTGTCTGTTAGTATTTCACAACTGCAACCTGTTGTAAACGAAATCTGTTCAGTTGACCAATTAACAGGACTTCCACCAACCTGTTTAGCATCGAACTTTACATTTGTTTTAACCTTTGTTTTGACACATGTTCCTTCCCCAAACATACATGAATAATCGTTCACCCCCATGAATTCAGTATAACACTGGCGATGATAGTGAATTTGTGGCCAATACCTGAAAGAAAATTTTATGTTAACTATTTTGCGACAACCATTTCCTCCTAATTATTCCAACTATTTCTTTCTCTAACACAATTAGAGTTGGGGAGGTTTGAGCTTCAATTCTGGTAGAGGCATAGCGACCTACAACCCACCCACAATCAAATTTTCATGGAATCATGTTGTAGCTAATCTAAATTTAAAAAGTAAAGATAAACAGAATTTCGTTATAAAACCGTGAGATTGTTAACTTGTTCATCAGAAACATGACAAACAGAGAGACCTGTTTTTGATGTTTTTTGCCATAAATTGTCGAAACTCTAATTTTTATTAAACCTTTATATTAACCTAGTGTGCCGAAATCGTCTAGTGTGTACAGTTTAGAGGAACGGGTTTGCAGTGTCGACAACGTATATCGCACGCAGCGTAAAGGACTACAACTTTCACCCGTAAAACACCGTATACGAACTTTGTATTGTCATATATGGCAATGCACAGTCCGAATTTGGACTTTCATAGGATTCGTAGTGGTTTTTCCTGCTGTGGCATGAAGCTACTCACCGTGTTGATAATTCTATCTCAAAAATGCACTCTGAGCACATTTTCACAGTATTTGATTGGAATTTTCTTTTCTTTAAACATAGCTTGAATTGGACATTGGTGCCAACATAATTGTTAAATTCAGCTTCAACTTCTCGCTTACGTGTCATCCTAGAGATCATTCGCCGTGATCGAGGATGCCCTTGAGACTCGGGTTCATCTGTTAATAAAAAGAAAAAAAGATTGCTATATATTACGTTTTAAAAGTTACAAATAACATATGGGTACTTCGTGGCCGAACTGAGTTTATAACATAAATTTGTCTTTCGGAATTACGGAAAAGTCTGTTCTTATTAACTTCCATACAAATAGACGTATTTACATTCATGGAAATAAATAATGGAGACAAATTTGGACATAAATTTCAAAATTGACTCAAAAGCCTGGGTACTACGCTGCTAGATACGACAAACCTTGTCGAATTTGCAAACGGACTAAGGTGTCTATTCTCTGAAATAAATCTCCAGCGACTTCTCGTGGTCGTTTTCCGCACTTTTTCTACACTTGTGGCGATTATTATTCATCAGAGTTCGTAGATCATAATTGATTTTCATGATTGTAGGTTGGGCTCTTAAGTGATATTTTTGACTTGGTAGTCTCTTCCACAGACTATGTTCAACTCTTCCAGATCTCACAAGCTTTTTATATTTTAATGACGTCATAATCATGCGAAACGCATTTAATTGTAATTGCAATTTATGCAACACAAACAAAACTATTTCTTTTTCATAGCGCTTTGGCACCATTATTAATTATAATGCCATTATTATTTATAATATCCCCTCCCCTCCTACGCACACACACTGCCCAGTCCAATATTTTGGAACCAAATTTCATTACTGGCTTCTTAAATTATCAAATTGAGAAATGAGGAGTCAAATAATAAAATCTTTCGATAAGATCATTTTATATGTACATGTATTACTAAAATCCTATAAACCTAACATAGATACAAAGTGAAACTGTTTCTGCAACTAAAAGGATATATTTTGTTCAAATAAGCAAAATCTACAAGATCTACATGTTGTAAGAGGTTAAACTAAAGAAAAATAAATTTGATTGTTGGATAAGTATTCGTGATCTTAGACGAACAGATGAATAAATACGACATATCTACGTATTTTATTGTCGAGCTTTCCTGTAAGCATGTGTGAGCATGCTCACGCAATACAAATTTGGTATAAAGTAAATTCAAACTTTAATCCCGGAATTAAATATGATACATTTTATCCCTATTCAGGCCGGGGAGAGCACAAAGTGCAAATGGCTTATATGACTACAAATTTTGAAGTTTTCCTACAATTTATCTAGGATCATTTTGAAAATCTATTTTTTTCGGTAACTAGGGATAATTTTTCCCTAGTAACCATATTTTTGACAGGTCGTAAAAAAAAAATGCAAAAAAAAAAATTCTTCTTATTTTTGCTTGAAAATCATTTTGGTATATAGTTTGCAAAAAAAAAATTCACCTAAAAAAATTTTTCTGCACCACCTGTTTTCCAGTTATGACGTCATCGTTAGTAATGACGTCATCAAAAAAAAATATTTTGCAAAATTGTTAATTAAGGGTTCACCTAACTTTCTGGAAAGTTTCAACACTACGACATAGCTCCATCAAAAGTTATGGAGGAGGGGGGCACTTTATGCCCCATACGGCCTTTCAGAGCTCCAAAAAGCCCGGCCTGAATAGGGTTAAACATTTCGACGTATAGTACACGCGCCACAAGTAAAACCAAAATCCGAAAATCCACCACGAGAATTCTCAGCGATTTAACGAGTAGACTTATTATTATTATTTTCTGAAATTATAGATAGTAGCATATAATAAAAATAATAATAATTCATCTATCAAATCTATCTCTAAAGACATAGATTTGATAGTCCTATTGGGAATAGGTCGGTCGCGATCTATCAGTAAGCTCTCCATCACAATAAGTTGAAAGTCATTAGACTCAGGTCCCAGTATACAAAACTTATTATAGTCTGGTGGAGAGAGGAGGTGACGTTAAAATATGACCAAATCTGCAGTGGTCTGATGTCTAAGGTTTGACTTTTTTCCCTGTCGAAAGTGAAATAGCAAGATACTCGGACATGCGTACTTTGCAATGGCGTTTAATTTTGCCATAGTAAGTGACGTTACAGTCACTGCACGAAATTTGGCACACAAATCCTGAATGTACTAAAGTTAGCGTTCGATCTTTGAAATGGAAACAATTGCAGTATTTCTGGGTCATCATCTGAAACCACATATTTTATCCCTATTCGAGTCAGAGGGAGGCTATTTTAGCCCGCCCCCTCTCATATTTTTTCATAACTTTTGAACGAATGGCTTATATGACTAGAAATTTTAGGACTTTCATACATTATATCTAGAATTATTTTCCCCTAGCAACCACATTTTTGACAGTGGTAAAAAATTTATTTTTTTAATTTTTCCGTATTTTTGCCTGCAAACTTTTTGGTATATAGTTTTGGAACAAAAGATTTTTTACCTAAATTTTTTCTTTTGCAGCACCTGATTTACAATAATAACGTCATAATTATGCTAAAATGGTTATTACGGGTTGACCAAACTCAGAGGTTTTGGAGGGGGAGGGGGGAGTGGATATTTGGATATTAGCCCCCCCCCCGCCGACTTTAAGGAGTCCCTTATAAAGCACGGTCTGAATAGGGTTAAAGTGGGAAATTCTTTGCAAATCATTAAGTTGTTGTTTTGCCATAACTTGTGTTTGGGTAATACTTGGAGAGTGTATTTTAACTTTATGTAGTAAAACTCAAGAAAATTAATTTTGGCGCACTTCACTGAATTCAAAAACTGTGGAATTTGATACAAACTGAAAGAATAATATTCATTTCATATTATATTAGCCGATCATGTATAATTTATGGAGATATCAGTCTTAACAATTGACAATACTGTACGGTGATTATTTTCGAAGAGGTATAACACTTTTTTTTAAATGTTTTATCTAGAATTTGATCGTGATCGGTTGGTGAATAATCATGTGGTCGGTTACATAACGACATGTAAATGCAGAATTATAACTTATATTTAGTCACCCTAAAATAAGATTTAAGGTTTTCGGTGACGACAGATTATTTTCTGTCAAGACAGGTGCATTTAAAACCCATAGAAATTAATGCATATGAGGAATAGCATAATATCTAACCTTTCCAAGAGGTCCATCAACCATGATTACTTTAAAAAATATTTTGACTCTATATTGAAAATGTCGGGCAAGTAATACAGGGTTAAGGTTTTGGTAGAAACACTGTTTAAAGTAACTCATATTTTTAATCTGGCCATCTGAAAAATTCGGGTACTCCCCGAAATTTCCGCATAACTTCTGATCCACTTATCGTATTAGGCCCAAATTAAATGACTTTTCACGTTATTGTATTTAAAAAGATTTTACCAAAACATGTTTCCAAAAAAATTATCAAAACCTTCCGGACAGTTTCAAATATCGAAGTGCAGACCAAATCGTAAAACATCTTGTGAAAGGTCATTAGTATCTTTTGATACATTACAAATACTTCATTTTAGTTTTGGAATTTAACATTTAGGCATAATGGTTATTTTTTAAACAAAATACGACGAGATGTTATGACCCTCTCAAGTCTATTCAAGTTCACTAAATCACCCGGAAAATCAGATATATCTAGTTTGTTCCAGACAGATTGTGCAGTGCTTTTTGATTTTTTCATTTTTTATATGACAGGTACGGCAATTATACAGATTTCCGTCAGGACTTATAATTTTGGTATAAAAATTAATTATATCAATGTCACATTTTTTAGTTTTGAAAATCATTACTGATCTGTGATACAAACACCTGTTGTAAACTACACAAATATAATAAGGTCCTTGCTTAACAAGTTCTGTAAATTTAGAAATCCGTTCTGTTGAAGTGTTATTTCTTTTTCACTGCAACCCATCCTTTTCTTGCATTTAATTTCTTCATGTTTTGGAGTGCCTACAATATCTGAGTATTCATTACGTCGTCTACTTTTTATTTCGTCATGTTCGGGGATTCCAATAATATCTACATATCAACATATATTCTACTTATGCTTATTTTGCTGCTTAGCTTTTTTCAGTTCAGTGTGCTTAGCAGAATCATAAATCTTATCAGTGTAAATTTTGAATACTTTTTCGTGAATTTTTAATAGACTCTAAAATTGCAAATATGCTTAAAAAGGTAGCTGTGACTTTCACACATTGCGATTCAAATTGTGTTCCATTAAAATTTGGGACATGTTTTACATACTCATATATTTCTGAATATCAGTTAGTGATTTAAATGCTAAAATAATGGAGCTACCGTCAGCAATGAAATAACCGTTTTTATCACGACTATGTGAATCAAACAAAAAAATGCATTTTTTTGACCACACAAGTGCAATACTATACCACCCTGTATTCTCCAATTGTTATCATTTTGTAATTTTTGCAGCAAACGAATGGTGAGTAAATAATAAAAAAATATTCTATAAGTACTGTGTAGAACAACTAGCTAGCTAGTTTAGGGTATAATCTGGATATAAAAGGCTAGTATAAATCTGTAAATTAAATAAGTCGATAAGTAATATATAGTATAATAGTTTGATAGTATCGCTAGGCGGGCTAGGTAATCGGATAATCGTAAGTCTAGGATACTTTGCAATTGATTTTAAGCTTCATGTCTATAGTTCAGATGTTGGTTAGATATCAGGAAAATAGCTAGCCAAGTTGCTGTATTCAGTTGTTGCAGGCTATATGCACTGAACAAAACTGCACTGGCAATATAAAATGTCAGTTAGATCACTTCAATGCACCAGTAGTAACAAATACAAATGTACAATTAAGTAAAGCTTCTGTTTCTCACTTTATCTTTTTCGCTTGTAAAAAGAGACCTCCTGTTTTCTGGTTCTTCCCTGGAAAAACTTTGAATCAATGAATATCGCTGATTATGTTTGATTTTATTTTAGAAAGCTTCTATGCCTATTCCTCAATTCGAATTTTGTTTGTTGCCTGTGTTCCTCTGCCAGCTTTCCTACCTGTCTTAAACATTTTGCTTGCGAACATAGTGGCACGCATACGCTTCGCAATCCTTAATATTGATACTTTTAATCCCTTTAAAGACGTTTTCGATGAAAATTAGTCATTTTGTATTTAGAGAAGGGCACTTTCGTTTTATCTCCGAGGAAAGTCGAAACAGGCAGAAACTTTAGGGAAAGAAGAACCAACGTGATCCGACATGACGTTTGAATGTTTTTAATAGGAAAACATTGTTACCCCATGACAACTATGGCGAGAATTTGCGTTAGTGTCTACATCCGACATCTGCAAGATTTACAACCTAATTACTAGTAATAAGCACTCCGTATGGTTAAAAACTATTTTTAGATAATGGGGACGAGAATACGGCTTTCAATCGAATGTCGGCTATGTGCAAAATAATAAAGTGGTGCTACAGACAACACAAAGCACCAACAAATCGATGATGAAAATTTGACAGATGACAGATAATGATAGCGGTACAGTTGTAAGCATCTGCTCGAACTCTGCCCTGCAGATGAAATATGTGTAATAACTTAAAACAGTCACCTGTTATATTACAATGCTGCTGATTAAGGATATACTCTGTGTAGCCGATAGACAAGCTTCTTGCTAACCTGTCAGCTAAATCATTTTGTTCAGGTGTAGCATTTCTAGGACATACATTTGGTTGCTCTTCTGTGTAAAATATTCCTTCTTCAGAAGGATCCAGTGCATTGTCAACTACTTTTATTGGATGTCCAATGATGGCATATGTAACTGTTGGACCAATGGCCAGGAATATAGATAAAATCAATAATTTCTAGAAAGAAGTGAAACCCATAGTATAGCATTGTCCAATGAGCTTGCCACCGTAAAATCCTTTTGACGGTATCAATGTTAATAGACCTTTCACCAATACATGAAACCGAGGAGTTAGTTTCTCACAATCGAGCGTGCAATACATTCCTTTGTTGCATTGCAACACGTTCTACTTTGAGTAAAAAACAACTCGGTTATATTGTGAAAAAGGTCTATTTCAGGCAATGTGACAACTAACTAATTCAAAAGTAAGTCTCAAAAAGAAATATAATAGTAAATCATGAAAGAGTACAAAATCCAGACCGTACATTTTCTTATATGAACAGCGTGAACCTACGGAATATACGGGATGAGGTGGATTTAACCCTACTCTACCCGGAAGAGGGAAGGAGTTAGTAGGTCAACGATTGTTTTTCACCCTACATATCTCTTAAAGTACTGGTACAAAGAACTTGAAATTTTTCCATATGATCTTGAAAAATAAAATTGACGTATTTTGCTGATGCCAGCAATATTATGCAAAATTTGGTTAAAAATGGAAGAGGAAAAGTTAGCTAAAACTGCACAATTTTTTTTTGACTAAATCATGAAGAACTACTTCTTTTTAATATTCCATTAGCAAAGAAACTGTTTTGAGAATTAGTGCGAGGGTATTTTAACTTTTGTACGGAAAATATTGAATAAATAAAATTTTCAAATAAACTCTATCGAAAATATGCTGACATTAGCGTAATTATGTTGGTAATAGTCTGTTCATTGCATTAAAGTGTTTCTAATAGATCAAAGTACAATCTTAGACAGATTCAAGTTGATTGCATTAACCAGTCAGAATTTAGAAAGCCTTTTCTCTAGGGTGTGGGAAAAAAAAGTAAGGTAGGGTTAACAGATTTTAATAGGTTAATAGCTTGCCCTGAAATGCCGAACAAACGAGATATCAATGCGCATGTGATTTCCAAACGACGTCTTTTCGATGTTAATCAAAGTTGACATGCCGGAATAATAATGTTAGAATAAGTTTCCTAACGTAATTATAATCCCTGCGACGTCTTATCAATGTTGAAAGACGTTTTTTTTGACATCGATTGCCTAACTTTTTTTTATATTTTCTCTTTTTTTCCCAACAATCAGAATGAGTACTATAATCGGACAAGGTTCCGATACCTGAACAATGATTTGACTGTAAACGTCAAAACGACGTCTATTTAGTATTTTAAGGAGTTCTCATTGGGAATAAAAGCGTGACTTACCATGTTTTTGAATTATATTTCTTGAAGGTGTTTTAACCCTATTATATATGGGCTTTTTCATGTATATGGGGGGATAGAAACATGCTACAAGCGTGGAAATTTGCACATATATAGCTCTTGATGAAAGAATTTGAAAAATATGGTCAAAATTTAAATTTTGCAAATATTTTTGCTGACGTCAGTACTTTTTCAAAAAAAATGGCTGTTTTTTACCTTATATTTAATTGGCTATATCTCTGGAGCAAAATAAGATTTTTCGATTCTGTTTTCACATTTTGAGAGCAAAGTGATGCAAG
>JAULBZ010004327.1:0-14934 GCA_032360805.1 Neoturris breviconis | reverse complement strand
CTTGCTTGTCATAAAATTTCGCTTGCGAACATAGTGGTGCCTATACACCCACGCTCCGCAACCCTTAAAATATTGATTGATAGAAAAAATTCTGATGTTTATCAAAAAACCATAATTCTTTTTCAAAACTTATTTCTTTTCCTAAAATGAATTATACCCGAGTACAAAACCGTAAACAGTTTTGTTTTTCAGGTGTCTGTCTTTGCTTTGAACAAGGAAGTTTTCCAAGTTTTCCTTGCTTTGAAGCAATGTTCACAATAAAGGTTTTACTTTTTACCTTGATGGGAGTTTCTTAGTGGATTTTTTGCGTTATATATAACGATCGAATTTTTATTCGAATGATTTTGCATTCGAACGTTCGATATATATTCGTTCGATATTTATTTTGGTTGTAAATCACAAGAAAGAAAGAAAATGGCAGGTCGTGGAAAGCAGACAGTAGCTTTGCAGGTAAATTTTATTTTTGTATGCGTTTCAATCAAAACATAGAATCCCAATCTTTCACTGCGCGTCTTCTATTCAACGATTCTTGTTGGGCTATAATTTGTCAAGAAGGCTGACTGCTATTTGAATCGATTTCTGCGAGATTTATATTGAGAATATAACTCGAAAATAAAACCAACTGCAGAACATTGAAAATAAAAAAACAGGGTGCATTGGCCCTATAATTTGATAGATGACAGCCAATGCTTTAGTTAGATTAGAGATGCTTCAAACATCCAATGAACTGACGAACATGCGCCGGGATAGTGTACAAAAATATATATCTGGACCATTCCCTCAACAAGATCTGTCATTCCCTCAACAAGATCTGTCATGAAAAAAAACGAGTTATGACTGAGATTGAGACAATAAATTTCTCAAATGTTCTATTCAAGGAATCAGGTGGAAATCGTTTTCAATCTATCAATGTCAAAACAAATCTTACGAAAATCTACTTGGTTCAATTTTTCTTCCCATCCTTTTCTCTCACGTGCTTCTCACGACATAACTAAAATTATGAAGAATAAGCAGTAGGTGCGGCGTATATATTTAAAGTGGTTATTCTGGAGGATATTTTTTGCGTTGATGATAATATTGCATTGTTTGGTATAAATACATACCAGGAAGATAGGATTTTTACACTTACAATTTTAATGCTGATTTTCCCTAATGAATAAAGAAAGGCAACTGATTTGATCGAGCTTTTACTTATTTCCGTTTAATCAAAACTTCGTATCAGCATGTGAATGCATGTTTGGCATGCTCTTGCTCTGTCTTAATTAGTTCCAATATAATGAACTCCAGTAAAAGCATAAATTTCTTCTAAAGTCTAACTGTTACTCTGCCATGCAACTTGCATCATAACCTTTTGGATTACAGTAGACTGCTGCAGTGGAAGAGTTTTAAATACAGAAGCTGTTGTCTGTTGCCTCTCAATCTATTTGCAAGGAAGGAGTGAGATATTCCTTTATATCAAGCGTCAATTCATACAATTTGAATACCTTTTCAAAAAAATACATCTAAAAATGTATTTAAAGAGGAGGATTTGGGGGATTTGGGTAAATTTCAACCTCGTTCCCAGGGCTTCTAGACTTTTTCGAAATAGGGAAGAGCGGCGAAGAATGTCTTCCGCACTTCAAAAAGGCAAGAAGCCCTGGGAACGAGGTATGGGGTAAGTTTCGGTAAAAAAACACCACCCATTTCCATTTATTAGGTTCAGGTTTTATAAAGGTTTGACATAAAAAAGCGCTCTTCTTTCAAGAATTTTTGGATTTTATGCAGACTCCCCCTGTTTTTTTTGATCTGGAGCCCTAGGAATGAGGTTGCAAAATATATGCGGTTTTTAAATCTCGTCTGTACAATATTTGTTCGGTCTTGTCGATGAATTTGTCCGGTCGGTAGATCGGTGGTTAATCTTTTCTCGTGACAAAAGAAGAAGTATGGATAAATCATTCTGATCGAGTTTAGCCCACGATAAAGGAACTCAGGCTATAATATACACAGACTAATAATAGTTACCATTCGTTTACGGTTGCTATCTGCCAATCCATGATGGTACCTAAGTAGTGCAATAACAATAATAAGAACATATTTACTTCGATTATGAGTAGACTGTCCATAGTCAGATAGTATTTTTTTGTCAGGTTCTATCTGCCTTATGGCTTTCCTAAAGAAAAATCCAAATGCATCAACAGAACTTCAGGTAATACGTGTATATACTAGCTAGCTAATAGCTTTATTTCCAAAATATGAACTAGATAAGCGTGACCATTTTTCCATATTGAGATTGAGATTTTCCATAAGATCCAGCAAAAGAGAAAATTTTTTATGATTTCCAGGCTATGGTTGTCCAAATGGTGCAAAATTCAAGATTTCTATTTTTTTGTTCAATAATGAGCTGTTCATATTCAAGAATTAGCTATGCTCAAGTATGTCTGCTATTTCCGTAAATGAAACATCGGTGATGTGCGATTGACCACATGCGCAAAATCTGTTTAGTATTATTCTTTTCGTATGTCCTAGAACTATGAGAACTTTGATACCTGTTCTCTACTTCCAACTACCACACATGTCACAAATAAATACAAATACATTTGTCTCGTTTCAACAATTTTGGTCAATTTTGACTTGATGTTGTCTGATGTCACTGATTTTCACTGACTTTTAGATGATTTTAGAGGGAATTCTTGACTTATCAGATGTGGAAATAAGTGTTATCGTTAGATGTTTAGACCTCCGGAGAACGTTTTTTCAATGAATTATGTCAATTAATGTATAAGTAAAGCAAAAAAATGCACATCTAGGATTTAACTAGTTGTGCGATTTCGATTGCACACCGCACACCTAGGTTAAACTAGGAGTGCGATTTATAGCATGCCATCCAATTTCTAATGAAAAGGCCTGCACATGAAGTGTACAGGCTAAACCAGGTGTGGTCTATTCTAAGACTACAATCTTGGACCTTGAACATAATATTTGGCAAATTTTCAACACCAGTAATGTAAAGTGTGTAAATGTAAAGTGCCAAAAATGACCACTGGAAGTCCCTAGAGATTTATCAAAGAGACTGAAGACTTAGAATCTTAGGGTTTTTGCAAAGTCAGCGATTTTCTCGTTTCTGAGCAGCCTAGTACCCAGACTATTTGGGAAAGTTCTAATTTTGCACCCGCTTCTTTTGTTTTTTGAATTTTTTTGCTTTTTAGGCAAGTTTGATTTTTAACTTTCTATTTTTGCAAAATATTTATGACCATGATTGTAGCCTTAAAGAGATTTTAAGAGATGTTTTTGTTTATCCACACGGGCGGACTTAAAGACCAATTTCTATCCAGCGTACTTTTCCGCACTGACGTAAATCTCATAAATCTTATTCTGATTGGTTAATTTCAGGCAGGGGGTTATGCTTACTTTTAAGCCACGATATCTTGAAGCTAAACTGGGAAAGTAAAATCATGTCATGATAACAACATATCATATGAAATAACCCTCTAATTGGCTCATTCCACTACTCTCATCAAGTTTTCCAACCTTTCAGTGGGCACCAAAGTAATTGAGACCTGCGCTATTCGAATGATGCGCTTTACTAATGTGGAAAACCATTCGCAACAGAGTGTCTTTTGTTTTACCGCTTTTATGTATATATTGTATTTATTATTAGTCTATATATCTATATACCTATCATTGCATTTCAATATCACTGTACTGTATGTTTGTATGCATTTCTTGGAACACATGTGTTTCTATCCTAGAATATATATGTTGTTAATTTATTTCATGTTTTTGCAGCTGACTTTGTTATGTTTTAATTTTCACTTGTGGGTTTTGCCTGTCACTTTGTTCTAGGACATGTCCAAGTCTTTGGTCAGTGCAATGTTTGTCTTGATAGACCAATAAAATATGACAACCTGTGTCTACCTGCATGCCTTGCACCCTGCCAAAGTCACACACCGATTCCCAGAGGCCAAACAGTAAAACACAAATTTATATTAGCTTCAATGAATTCCCCTTGATTGGTGTTCTAGCTAGCTAGCAAACTCTGACCTAAACCTGTTGCTACAGTATGCTGTCATCACCATTTTCACCATGGGTGAAAGCATATTCGGATATCCTGGTGAACAGAGTGTGGAGGAGGGATATTTTTAAAAGTTTTTTAGAGTTTTAAGAAAAGATTGACCCAATATATTGAGAGAATCGAGATGATTAACCAAAGATCTGTTAATAAGAGATTTGAAAACTTTACTAATGATAGGTAGAAGACTTATATAGGACGATAATTGTGGGGATCGGATCTCTCACCACAGTTTTTGAAAACAGGAATAACAGAAAGAAAATTCCAACAAGAGAGTTAACAAGACTCAGTAACTTACTTGACAAATAATTGGGAGAGAATTGGAGAAAGTTAAAGCTGTTGCGAAAATTTAATATCGATATCAAGGACTGAACTATCGATATAACCATGATATTGTAGGGGTAAAAATACCACGTTCGATATTGCGATATATTGATATGAAATAACGATAATTCATATTTTTCAAAATTGAACATATATGTTAAT
Organism: Neoturris breviconis; assembly: GCA_032360805.1. NCBI lineage: Eukaryota > Metazoa > Cnidaria > Hydrozoa > Anthoathecata > Pandeidae > Neoturris > Neoturris breviconis. The sequence goes on along the minus strand of JAULBZ010004327.1, from coordinate 10,400 downwards.
TGAGGATTGTTTTTTCTCCATGTCTAAATTCTGTATCTTTTTGAGGGATTAGAACGTACTAATTTTGTTATGCAGCTGAAAAAAACCTGTTCAAAGTCTGCAGAACAATGTTCATATGAATTTTGCCTTATTTTGCTAGCTTTGAACATGTCAACAAGTAACATATTAACAAGATAACAATCGATATCGTTGAAGGTTGTTCATATCGATATATTGATGGAATCGATTCTTGAAATATCATATCGATATCTATCGTCTTCTAATCGATATTATCCCGATATCGTCCATATCGCAACAGCTTTACATAGATACCATCCCAATCATTACCAATTACACAATCCCACTTATGAGAGATATTAACATTTACTGATAAATCCTTATTTACAAATCATGACAAATCCATGTGGTTGTGTTTAATTTTACTGGCATTTTTTCAGAATACGTTAGTTTGTCCAATTCATTATTTGATCCAAATACTCATCTAGTACCAACTGATATCACTTTTTCAGCTTGTGGTAACTGCTGCAATTAAAGCTTCCAAGACAGATCCATTTAGAACTGGTGTTATAGTACGGTTGTGTCGCATTGGAGGAACCTTTTCTCCTGTTAGAGTTGTCCAGTGTTACTTAGCATTTTGAGGCACCAAGATGCGCCCTTTTTTCACTCTATGAAGTGGTGATTATATAAAAATGTATCAGCCTTTTTACGTATCACTTTACCGTAAAATATTAATTTAAACACGCACAGTTTTTGCATTAGTAGAGCTTCCGCTGCTGCATCTTGTGGAATTCCAGATTCGGCCATAAAAATCCTTGGTAGGTGGTACAGTGATTGTTATCGGCATTACATCTACCTATCGAACAATGTCCGAAAAGAATGGTGTGGAAAAATCTGGAACGTGAAGTCCATATAATAAGACTGTATAATATACACTGTGTGCCAATCCTCGTTTGGTCTGATTTGGGAAATTTGGGCCTCCTTCGTCAGCCTACTCCCGCTAGGAAATGTATGTATCTTATATTAATTTAAGTATAAGAATTTTTAAAGAATAAATGATGCACTGATTGTGTGCTAGTAATTGGCATTGTGATGTGCCAGAAGAAACGCACTATTGTGTGCTTGTAATACACACTGTTGTGTGCTTGTAATATGCACTATTATGTGCTTGTAATATGCACTATTATGTGCCTGTAATACGCACTATTGTGTGCTTGTAATACGCACTGTTGTGTGCTTGTAATATGCACTGTTATGTGCTTGTAATATGCACTGTTATGTGCCTGTAATATGCACTGTTGTGTGCTTGTAATATGCACTGTTGTGTGCTTGTAATATGCACTGTTGTGTGCTTGTAATATGCACTATTACCAACGCACCATTGTGTGCTAGTAATTAATGCACTAATGTGTGCAATGCATTATAGTATAGTATATATGTATATAATATACACTATATACATTAGATGTTTGAATGACCTGGGATACATGCGCATTGCGTGGGAGGAGGGCGTACTTCTAAACATTATCTTATATGCTTTTGCTCAGCATCCTTACCCATTTTCCTTAAATTAATTATTCACCTTGTGCTCGCGTTGCATAGTATTCATTATAGAAGGTCCAAAATACATTTTTTCCCATGAAATTTATTGTGTTGTTACTCAGGAACTCTAGCAATTAAACGGAGCTAAACAACAAAGTTTAGCTCATGTTAATTGTTGTGACTGCAGTGTTCCGGTATGGTCATAGTTATTCTCAAACCATTGGATATTTATATGTCTGTGGTCTTTCTTAACTCTGCATATGTTCAGTATATTATTAACCTCCCTAGGTTATCCTGAGCTATGTTTATTAATCTTTGGCATGTTGAAGTATTTTCTTGTATGACTCACTCCTTAGGTATTTTTCTCTGAGGAAGCTAAGACAATACATTGCTTGAAACCCCTTTTGTTTTGATTATTGGTGTGCATGAGTATATAACAGCACACCATTTGTATACTCACTTCTTTCGATACTTGATTTGAGAGACATCTCAGATAATTTTGCCCTCCTACCCTTCCTTTTACACATCATTTTTTATTTCATTTTTATGTGATGTTTATGCACTCCAAATGGTATTATTGAGTCGATACAAACATACCAGGAAAGAGAACATATGGATTATCGGTAGGACAAAAGGCATCATTATCACACTGTTGTGTGCTTGTAATACGCATTATTGTCTGCCTGTAATATGCACTGTTGTCTGCTTCTAAAATGCACTATTACTGACGCACCATTGTGTGCTAGTAATTGATGCACTAATGTGTGCGATGCATTATAGTATAGTAAATAGGTATATATATATACACTATAGTAATAGATACATTAGATGTTTGAATGATCTAGGATACATGTACATCGTGGGGGAGAAGGGCGTTATTCTAAACATTATCTTACATGCTATTAATTGCTAGAGTTCCTGAGTGATAACACAATAAATTTAACGAGCAAAATGTATTTCAGACCTTCTATAATGAATACTATGCAACGCGAGCACAAGGTGTATGATTAATTTGGGGAAAATGGGTAAGGATGCTGAGCCAAGAGCATATAAGATAATGTTGAGAAGTACACCCTCCTCCCCCATGATGCACATGTATCCCAGATCAATCAACCATCTAATGTATCTACAACTATAGTGTATATATACTATATCCTATACTATATATACAGTGCCCTGTATATACTAATGAGTATACTATAGTGCAATACACACATCAGTGCATATTACAAGCACACATCAGTGCATATTACAAGCACACAACAGTGCATATTACAAGCACACAACAGTGGATTACTTCTGGCACATCACAATGCCCATTACTTGCACACGAGCAGTGCATCTTTTATCATTTAAAAGTTCTTATACTTAAATTAATATGAGATACATACACATCCTAGCTGGAGTATGCTGACAAAAGAGGCCCAACATCCCTAAACCAGAACAAACAAGGGTCGATAAACAGTGTATATTATCTGATGCCCCATATCTTATTTATTATTTATTTTCTTAATCTCTTTCTTTTCCTTCGTATATTTCCCTTATTTATTTGTTTTGTTATCTGTTTCTTCTCTTTTTGTATATTTTATTTCCTAATCTATTTCTTATCTGATGGTATTAATAGCATTTGGTACAAGTAACTATCAAAAAAGGTTAAAAACTCTTACCTTTAGTTCTTATTTCTTTCTTTATATCTTTCTTTATTATTATTTATTAATTTATTTATTTTGAATGCAAATAAAATTAAACATGACCACATCTCTTTCCTTTACTTCTTATTTATTATTATTTCATTATTTATTACTTTTATTGATATATTTATTTCTGAGAAGCCTTGATTTTTTTCTGTACTTTCAACAAACTAGAGCTGGGCAAGAAGCTTTGATCAGCTTCCTCCACCATCTCATCATCGTTAGCATCACCATTACCAGCTGTAAGAAAACCACACCCTCATCGCAAGATGCGTTACCACACTTGCACTCCTTGAGTGCATCATGACGTATAAAGCTAACATCCCGTCATGTTCATCATCATTATTAACACCCAAGAAGTTGGCAATGTTTTTAACCTTACATTTATTAACAAGGGCTAAGTCAGAAGATGAGGTGCTAGTAGCAGACACATTTAATGATGGAGGTAGAGAAAGATCGAGGTTTACATATTCATAACAAGTGGAGAACTGATATGAAAGAAATTGATCGTATATTTTAAATAATTACTCCACGCCAAGCAAGATGTGAAATCATTCACGCGTGCCTTACCTAATGTCTTTTGGCTTAGAGAACTAGTTTGCAATGGTTTCGTAAGGAATCCTCAATAGTGCATACCAACAATGTTAAGATGGTCTGGATGACAACTACAATCAGAGAAGATAACAACCAGAAAGTGTATTATGAGTGATTCATCTCCCTCCCATGAAGAGAAACAGTATATTTATTTTTATATTATTTATCTAATTAGGTATTGATTAGTGGTTATATACATGATATCTTTTTGATAAGGATTTATGAGTAAATATTAATAACATCTTTAGACCTGTATCGATTACGAGCGCACACAGTGCACACACATTACCCATTACCAGCACACACAGTGCATCTAATCCGGCACACACAGCACCTGTTACTTTATGGCGCCCACAGTGCCTATTTTCATAACTAGCGCACACATTTTTATGAATTTATATATTATCCAAATTTAAATCTTGTGACCAAAATAAAGAATGCTCTTGAATAAAATAATTTCCTGCAGTAAAACAATTCCCTTGTAATAAAACAATGTTCTTGCAATAAAACAATTTTCTTGTAATAAAACAATTTCCTTGCAATAAAACAATGTTCTTGCAGTAAAGCAATTCCTTTGCAATAAAACAATTTTCTTGTAGTAAAACAATTTTCTTGTAATAAAACAATTTTCTTGTAATAAAACAATGTTCTTGCAGTAAAATAATACTCTTGTAATAGAAGGTTAAGTTCCTTATCCACTGTTAATTACGAAGGTCTTACATCCGTGGTACCATACTACGTAGGTTTCGCATCTGCGGTACCATTTTAGAGGGGTCGTTTTGGGCCGCTTATCTCTTAGTATATAAGGTTTGCACAAGGTGTTATTCTTTTTGTACAATCCTTCGCAGCTTGCAGTCATGGTGAGTCATGTTATTAGATTAAATGGATTATTGTTTATGGTGTGAAAAATAAGTATTTAATAAAACGCACAATAATTGTTCATCCAAGAAGATTTGTTGGTGTGCACCCCACCTTGTAGCTGGCGGAGATCTGAAGTGTCATGTCTGGTTGTTGGGCGGGGAGGCAACTCTTGATCGGTGAGCTTACTTAGTTAGCACATTCTTCGTTCATGGGAATTATTTTACATGCTGAATATTAGGCAAAAGGGTTACACCCATCCTGCCTTACACAGATGCAGAAAAAAACTTTGTCAAGCAAAACAGGCTCCTCATGAAAGTTTCGTCAGAAATTCAAACATTATGCAGACACCGATTTGTGGCGAGATGCTTTTCAGTCTGCAAATTACTAACAGAAACAGCATACATGTAAGTTCATTCGGATTCCAAGCAGTCTGGCCCACAAAATTTGGGAATTTCAAAACAAATATGGTAAACGCAAGCAGCGAACGAAATGGTCGAAGCATACACTAGGAACAGCCTGTAGAATTCGGATAGCCAGGCATATGATTTCAGGTGTTTGCATATTATTCTCTTGAGTTCTCTTGATTGTACTCTCAAGCAGGAAGGAAAGATTTTGTTTACCTTATTGGTTTAGGCATAAATTTTATTTTGAAGAACTAGTAATATATTGGCCTGAGGCATAGCTGGTTTACACAGGGGAAATCAGATGGGTTCGCAGGGGGATTTATTGCTTTCAGATGGGTTTGCAGTGGACTTCCTGCTTTCAGATGGGTTTACATGGGGATTTCTGGTTTTACTTTATAAGTTTCTGTCTACATTCAGGTAAAAGGCAATAAAACAATACTCTTGTAATAAAGCAATGTTCTTGTAATAAACACTTTTCAAGCTTGACAAAACACCCTACAACTTTTCAATGTTTTTAAAGCATACTTATTACAGAAAACTACCTATGTATGTTACCTCACTTTCTTTCAGTCCAAAAGTATGAATAAAAGTTTTTCAGATGCTTTAATTATACCGTACCAAGCCAAACACAAAGGTCTAAAGTATTTTTCCTTCTTCTTCGAACTTCCTGAGTTAACAAAGATAATGAACAAATTTCGAACACCAGGTTTCTGTACTATATTTACAAAACAAAGTTGGAAGAAGATTGAAGTCCACATAACTCGGTAAAAATCAATTAATTCAACTTGATAATTACTTGCCATTTGCTGCACTAGGAACCGTAGTATACTAGGCAGATGGCAGACATCTTATATATACATTTGTTTATTTAGTCCGGCTCACGTAAAATTATCTCTCTACGAACCATACTAAAATGGCATCCTCTTAATCCTATCAATGGGATCTGTGTGTTTTTCGAGCAGTATTTATCGGATTAAAATCTATAGTAATCCGGTCTTTAAGCCTATAAATGCTGTTCAAAACATGCAACAAACTGGTGTCGTCGCACCAAAGAACCTTCTTATATATATACATATTTCGTTTTGAAACAAGGTGTAGATGAAAATATTTTGACCCAAGACAAGACTTCTACTCGATAATATCAATACGTTATATACCTTGTGAATAACCCAATCGGCGATTGATAATCTTAATAAACATGACTTCCCATAATCAAAATGGAGACTTCAATTCTTGAAATGTTAAAAATTATTTTTTATGTTAAATACGACTTATCATTTTGGTGAATGTAAATTAAATTTAAAAAGTCTCCACTTCCCGGGTTGATAGACAGTACCACTCGATTTAGACCCTTTTGTGCAAAACTCGGGACCGAGTGGACAAAATCAAAAATATATTGGTGAATCCTTCTAAAATATTGCCACTAATGCTGGTACCGAATTTTAAAATGCTAGCCGTTAGCACTTCGGGAACATTTTCTATCAACAAAAGTAAGCCGCCGCCACCGCAAAGTGATAGCAATAGCCCATCCAAACTTTGTTTGGTGGGTTAAAAAAATAAACCAATAAGCTTTGTAAAATTCTTCGGATTTCGTCAGTATTCTTCGTAAGTCGCTATTTGTTTGAACATGTACAAGCGACACAACAAAAACTCTAAAGATGCAAGAAGAATTACTTCGGTCATGGGTATTCTTTGCCAGCATTCTGTATTCTTTGTTGGCAGCTATTTAAACCAGTGTTCCTTTGATCATTCGAAAAAAACCTATTTCCTAATTGAGAGTAGGAGACTCCCCACCCCGTGTAAAGTAACAAATAATAAAGCATCTGGCTAACAGCTAAAAATATAGGGCAACTAGCATTGTTATATGGAAATGCAAGCAATAGAACTACTCTATAATGTTTTAGCATATTGGGAAGAGCGAATGATTCTGAAAGATTAAAAAAATCGGTAGAACACGAAAAGAAGGCAGGTTCCCCTGTCAGAAACAGATGTTCCTGGGGGGAGTAACAGCTACAATTACCATTTGGTCGATTGGTTTCCCTTTAATTAACTAGCTAGTTAATGAAATCGACTTTCTTTCGAAGTTATGCAGAGCAACTTCTAAATCAGCAAAATAAGAAACTAACGCTTGCACGCTTGCTAGCTTCGAAGCCATCTGCCATCTTTTGTCGAATGTTTATAGATATTTCCAAGAATAAGTTAAAGTGCCCTGCATAGGATTTTGCCGAACCGATCGGCAAAATATAATTTAAAGCCAAATATACGTGGTCACTTCTTGCAATATATTCTATTTTGTGCAATTTTAAGTAAAATGTCTAGGTAAGTGTGACCGCACTATGGCACGTCGTGTTCTTTTTTTTTGAAAAAATCAAAACAAACATTACTTTTTGCTCTCGTACCCGGAAGCAAGCATAGACAGTACACGATGACACAAATTAAGAAGATAGCATGTATTGGTGCTGGATATGTTGGCGGCCCTACATGTAGTGTTATAGCACAGAAATGTCCAGACATCGAGGTCCATGTAGTTGATTTAAGTGTAGCGAGGATTGACGCCTGGAATTCTGAAATTCTACCAATTTACGAGGTAATTTTATTAAAATTGTTAACAATTTCACAGTACATTTTTCCTTTTGGTTAAAACTAAAATAATTTTTGTTGCTTAGAGGATATATAGCAAGCATAAATTAAATTGTGGCTATTTGACTTATTTTTAATATTTATTTATTATATACTGTGTAACCGTAGCTAGCTAGCTTCGGAACTTACTTTAGTTGATGATATTTGCGATAGTTACTTTTATATGTGTTATAGCCTGGATTGGATGAGGTTGTTTCAGAATGCATAGGAAGAAATTTATTTTTCTCTACAAACATAGATAAAGCTATTCAAGAAGCTGATCTTATATTTATTTCAGTAAGTATATCAATCTTTTGAAATAAAAAGTAAACAAAACAATTAATGGTTAAATATTTATATTTTGCTTGTATTATAATCATCTGTACAAATACATTAAAAATGATTCTTTGCTCAGCAAATGTAGCGTGATATATTGTACACAAAGTAAACTAATACATTTTCTGAGGAACTTTGTATATACCGTATGCAAAACTGAGTATGGTACCCCCAATTCAATCCATATATGTTAAAATTTCACTTTAGTTCTTATAAAAAAGTGCATACTATACATTGATAGATTATTATATTCAGTAGTCAAAATAAGAGCAAATACTGTAACACTGATATTTACCTTCTATTGTTTTCTAATGATTATGGCCAACATTTGAAATTTAGGTTAGGGACTGCAAAACCGAGCCCCATTCTACCCCCATGGTACTGGCTTTGCGGTATATTTCGTGTGATGTTTGCACGACATCGCTCTCTTACATAACTGCCCTGTAATGGTGTCAAGGCAGAAACTCAATATGCTTATATCTAAGCACATCAGCCTTCTCTTATCTACAACATATTGGTGATGAGGATCTGAACCTTCATAGTACCCACAAATAACCTTATTTTACGGAACAGAAACATTAAACATTGAGATAAAATAAATAAAAAAATGGTTCAAGTATTTTGTTGTGGCATCTGGAATAACTGATGACAATAGGAAGAAAGCACTGCAGGAACTGAGACACAGGAAATTTTTGAAACTTTGACTTTTGATGGAAACAGTTATGCAAATGCAATCACTGCATTAAATAGACACTTTGAAGTAAAAAAGAATGTACCCTTTGACACTCAAAATTTCTGCATGCAAGGCAAACATAAGATAAGAGTGTGACACAATTCATCACTAGACTACGTAAACTATCACTCTACCGTGAGTATGCCAATGCTGCAGAATAAATTTGAGACAGATGTTGTAGCATGTGTTTCATCAAAACTATGAAGGAGACTTCTCACATACTCAACATTAACCCTTGAGAAAACAATTAAAATTGCCCAAACGCTAAAAAGTGCTCGTAACCAAACCAAAGAAATTGAAAACAGTACAAATATGTCAGCAACACCAACACAAGACCCCGAAGAATCAGTCAACTTCAAGAAACACAAAAAGAAATACAAAACCACAAAAGAATCATGTGGTAGATGCAGAGCAACAGGTCTTAATTACCAAAGTTCTCTTCAAGAAACAACGAGCAATAAGACAATGATTTGGAGCAATAGAGGGAAGTACCCTTAAAAAGCTCCCTTCTTAGAACGGTCTACAAGGACCGCTAGTGGTCTACAAGGACCATACAACAAAACTGGCCTATGAGGGCTGGGCCTGACCTGCCTAGGCTAACTACTGACGGTTTACAAAGATTGCTAGTGGTCTACAAGGACCATACAACAAACCGGCCTGACTGAACTTACCCAAGGTCTACAAAGACTGCACGGCGATTTCTAAATTCAACCCTGTCAAGAAGAAAATCATGTTGAAAATGTGGTAAAGAAGGACATTTTGCTAAAGTGTGTCACAGTAAAAAATTTGGAGAATTCATGGAAACTAAGACAGAGTTCTGTTGTAATCCTTTTCAGAACCTATCAGTTCCATGGCACACTACCAGCTATATTGGTTCCGTGGAAAATATTTTGGTTCCGTGTTTTTTTGTTATGGTAACGCTAGGTTCTGTATTTATGTTCCGTTATTTTGTTTGAACCGTATTTTCATAATTGCATCTTTAGTACTTTAAACTTGAAGTATACGAGGTTGGTTAATTTAAATTGAACTGTGTGATTTAATGGAATAACTCACTTGCATTTCGCCTTTTATCTAAATTTAAAATGCAGAACAGCAGTGTTTAGTTGTTCTGCAATTTATTACTGCCAAAAGTGGACACCATGAAAAAATGTAATAAAGCTGAAACCAATGAATTTATTGCTAAAGCATAAATCCAAATACTCATTTTCCAACTAACAATATTTTTCAATTAGTTTAGCAAAAAGCATGTCAATTTGAATAAAACAGATTTTATGTTTCTATCAGTTTGTTTAAGGTAATACTCATTAGAATTTATCTAATGGGAAATGAGCATCGAATGTCCCAATTTCAATGAATTACTGCATTTTTGTATTGTTTTTCTCTAGTTTTACATAAAAGTCTTTCCAAATTGTCACAAATTTCCTGGATGAGCGTTTATAAGTACAGTGTTCTATACCAAAGACACCTCTGCAGGTGATGTTCAGCAGTTATTTTGAGGCTTGCCAGTGAAATATTATATTTGCTGATTTAGGTGAATACACCAACGAAAATGTATGGCCTTGGTAAAGGAAGAGCTCCTGATCTTAAGTACATTGAGAGTGCTGCACGTAACATTGCTACCAT
>JAULBZ010004326.1:0-14935 GCA_032360805.1 Neoturris breviconis | reverse complement strand
AGCAATATGAACTTTCATCTAGACTACAGAAGGAAAAATTTGAAAAAAACATCTGAGGGTGATTTTGTACCTTTAAGCTTACAATGTGGTAGCTTATCAGTAACTAATTTAGAGTTCTAATCTGCAACTTACAAGAAACTTAATATGTAACCTATTATGTATGGTCTTGCTAAGGCACATAAACCCTTGAAAAATGGAATCCCGTCGTTTCGACCTATTTTGTCAGCTATCGGTACCCTTACATATAATTTGGCTAAGTTTCTTGTTCCTTTATTGTCCTCACTTACAGTCAGTGAGTTTACTGTCAAAGATTCTTTCAGTTTTGCAACGGAAATTACGAGGCAGGACTGTCAGTGCCATATGGCTAGCTTTGACGTCAACTCATTATTTACCAATACACCTTTGGAAGAAACTATTGATATAATCGTGAGTGACGTTGAAACTAGACCATACTAGACCATAGGTTTGTGGCATCGAAAGAGCAGAATTTAGGAATTTATTATCTTTCGCTAAGAAATGTTTAATGGTATTTATCACAAGCAAGTTAATGGCGTTTGTTACTTTTACGTCACCATCTCACATCGATCACTTTTTTGATTATTTAGACTCTCGTCATAATAATATTAGCTTTACATGTGAGCAAGAAAATAATAATAAGCAACATCAACGGACTGCCGCAGAGTGGTTTCGTATACGGTCAGTTTATTATCATACATAATTTATATTGTCATATTGATATTCAATATTCCTTCAGGCTGTGAAAGTTCGCAGACTTTAATTTCGTTTATCAATAGGCCTATGTATTCACAAATACATGAAAACCAAGCGTTAGCTCATCATGGTACTATTTTTAACAGCCCACACCTCGTTTCCATGTATTTGTTATTAGGTCTATTTCTTTGTGTATGTTGTAGGTGTATCACCAAAAGGTATTAACTGTATGTATAAACTTTCCACGTGGTGCCACAACTTACACTGTACAGATACACACTTAATTTATGTAGTAGTGGTTCAGTGGTTAGGCGGTGGCGCTTACGATCCGGAGGATCCCGGTTCAATACCACGCTCGGGTGAAAATTCCGAGTCACCTTCCTGGAAGTACTGCCACCTACCTGTTCTCCTGTATAGTGGTTCCGGCCATGTTTCGGGGTCAATAGGGCAGTTTAATGGCTGTATCACCCGTCATAAAACTGATAAAGACCCTCTCCTAGTAGTGACCTCAGCCTTGAGAGGAAATAAAGAAGAAAAAAAATCGAGACAGGAGATGATTAAGTGGAATAAGAAGTATATGAAATGTTGCAATCGTAATACTTATATCAAGTATATCTATTATCTATTTTAAGAATGTACATTTAGATAAGCAGTTTTAACCTTCATTATATATAAGTGGCAGATTATTTCAGATTTTTGGTTTTTCAATGCCTTCTAAAAAACACCGCTGCCATTATTTATCTATTTCTTCATCTGATAATAAACTAGACATTCAGATGTGCCTCAGAGCATCACTCCACCAAGCACGATTTAAAGGTGGATCTCCACTAGACGAATTTGTTCGCACTTTATCTAAATGAAGTCATTACATTGGTTGAGAGTGACGTCACTTGACCCGCCTTTACAGCCTTGGTTAGATTGCGTAGGCAGTTTTTGTTACCATCCAGTGGGTTAAAAGTTGTTCAAAGACCTCAGCAAAGACGCTAGAAAAACGACGCCTTTCCTGAATTTGTAAGTTTTTGCTTACTGGGTACATTTTGTAATACCCATTCCATGATATTCGGAACAATTTTTTTTTTTTTTATACGCCGTAATCATAAACCTGCTTACACGTGTAAACCACATGGATATGACATTCGTTGTTCTTTCAAGGGTAGGTTTAGAAGGGATTATTTCTCAAACCCGCTCGAAGGAAAGAGGAAGTGCATTTTGAAATTAAGTGGTTATCATTTAAATCTACAGCAACAACAAAATAACTCGTTATGTTGGCGACAACGTGTCTTACATAATCATTAACCATAAATTCCGACGGAAAACCACAACAAGAACAACAAGGGCGAGTAATGTAATGGATCCTCACAAAACAATTCTCGAGTAATACAATGGATTCTCACAAAACGATTCTTGATATGTTGGCGACAACTTGTCTTACATAATCATTAACCATAAATTCCAACGGAAAACCACATCAAGAACAACAAGGGCGAGTGATGCAATGAATCCTCACAAAATGATTCTCGAAAATGCAAACAATTTTATTTCCACTGTTCAATTACCATGCTATTATAAAAATCTATATAAAGCGGAAACACCTAACAACAGCGACATTATTCTTCGCAAGAATATATAAAATAAATAAAAAATATCATTCCACGGAAACTTAGCGCAGCAGTAAATTAAACACAATTTCGGAAAATCGCTTTATTTGTTTAACGCCAATAATTTTATACCCCCTGCCACCATAATTTTATACAAAAAACAACAAAGTAAAGAACATTAGAACTCAAAGATGGAAACAACGAAGATATATCTATGTCGAACTATTAAATTCGTATCCATATCCCTTAGGAAGGGTGTGATGTCACTTGAACTTACACGAGTATGGAGGGACTATTATTTTAAAAGAAAGGTGCTTCTTTAACGAATAACCGTCTTTTTGTTCTTTTATTCCAGTTTTGCGCTAATATTCTGTCCCGTTTTAAAAGGATATCCTTTCTCGCATTAATTTTGTGAGCAGCTAAGTTTCTGCTGTGTTAATTTACCTGTAATAAGGTAATTAAAACAAATTAAAAATAAACAGAAGCAACTTTCCTGTCTCCTATTTCTGGTGTCTAGTCAGCAGTCATCTGACTCACGCGGGTTAATCGCATGACTATGTGCGCGCGCTCAAGATTTTCCGCAAACCATTTGTTTGTGAAGCTAACAACGGCGGTCCGCTTTGAAAGTTACAAAATTGAACCTTTTTGGTAGGCGCATTGAACGGACAGATAAATTACCAAACATTTTCGAACAGCCCAATTAGAATTTGTTTACCCCAGCCAAGCTCGTTTATTCTGAAATGCGCATCATTTCATTGGATTTTTGTTCTATAAGAATTTATGTTTGCAAAGACATATACACCAGACAGTACAGTGATATTGTCAGGAGAGCTACCGTAAACATAAAGATAGAACATTATATACTTTAAAAAGTGTAAAAAAAAAAGATTGAAAAAATAATGAAATGCTACAGTGGTTACAACGCGCGGTTAAGAAGATATCGCTGAAACTAACCATTTGGTACTAGCCGTAAATTCAATGACATGGTACAATATTTTACGGTTTTTATCATCGTCAAAGACGATATTACCATACAACGTATCTGTGTCAAATATTACATTTTAAAGCCAAACTCCATTATTGTGAAGGTTATCAAAGAGGTTTCTCCGGTGAAAAGAACAGTTAGGGCAGTCCATTAGATAATGATCAGTTGTTTCAATGGCGTTTGAACGGCAATCATAAAAAGAATCATCATTTACGACTTATGGCGAAACTTGTGTTCGTGCAGATGACTGAAACCAACTCGGAGCCGAATCAGCCATTTAATCTCTTTCGAGTGGTGTACATCGTAGATAAGGTTACTTTTTTAAAAATGCTTTACTTTCCGTTTATTTTTGAATAACTTTTAGCATGAATATGCTACCCAAGCTACCCCGGCATGAATAAAGTTAACAAGAGTTAATTTTCAAAGGTTAATTTTTTGTTTCGTGATTTAATATGATCTTGAATAAAACGAAATTATTATTATTATTATTAACACTTTATTTTACATGGGTAAAGATACAGTAGTCAAACTATAAAGTTAACTATTTACACCCATAAAACTACAAATATATCATAAATTAAATAAAAATAACAAACTTTTTACTATATAATATAAATAATTCCGCTACATATTCCTATATTGTTTCAACAAACCTTCCCACTTGGGTGAGTCAAAAAATCCATGTTACCCACCCATAGTGAGAACCACCCTTTAATATAGCTTAACCTTATTCAGGATAGAGGGAGCCCCCTGCCATACTTCTGGACAAATGGCTATTACGGCTAGAGATTTTGGGACTCTTTCTATAATTCATCGAGGATCGTTTAAAGAAATATATATTTTTGAAAACTACGGACAAATTCCCCTTAGCAACAAGATTTTTGACGGTAGTAAATTTATTTACACCTAAGAATTAACGTTTAAAGGATGACGTCATCATAAAAATTACTTAAGCCAAGGTGTTGTTAAGAGCATGCAGCATGTCCAATCAAAAGTGGTCGATACTATGGCATGTCCAATCAAAAGTTTCTTTGATAATGTAATTTCTTAAAATTCGGGAAAATTGTAAACTTAGCAAATTTAAAAATAAAAATTCAAACATCTTCATAGCCGACACCTGCCTTGGGAGGAAACGTGAAGTATTTTCTATAAGTATCTCTTACGATATTATAAATTGAAATACACCTGAAATATAACTTTATATTTATTGAAAAAACAGTTTAATGTTTACTTTGTTTCAGTCAAACGTAATCTTTCCATTTGCTGCGTAATGTATTTCAATTTTTAATATCTTTTTATTGGAAACTACACGCGATTCCTGAAAATAGTATCCCTCAAAGTATAACTTGATACAATGCAATAACTTCCTTTTTGTACCGTGAATTCACTTTTTTTAAAAATGTAATAATAAAAAAAAGATTCCATAAAAACCAAAAGATGAACCTGAAAACATGTCATTTGAAAAATAATCTACATATATTAAACTCTTGATCAATATCATTCTTCCGCAAACTTTTAGCATACAATTTTATCTAAATGTTTTTGCGGCCATATAAAGTGAGAACAGGCAGACATGATAATCGATGTAACCATGTACGGTTTTTTAAATTATGAAGTTTTTATTTAAAGCAACAATTACATCGTAAAGCACCACAACTCAGAGATAACGATAACTATGATAAATAGCGTAAAGATGACCTGTACATTAAAGCTATATGTTGTAATCTTCCAGGTTACTAAACGCGGATATGTTAAAGTCTGATCGTTCATAAATTGTTCTCCATTGTTAAAGCACGCACAAATTAAAAAAATATAATCCGAGAATGAATCACAAGGTCTATTAATTGCAATATGTGAAATACGAGGAAGTACTGTGTGCATAAGACCTGGCGTAATGTTATAATACACTCCACAAACTAATACAGTGTGTATAACACCTGCGTAATTTTATAATACACTCCACAACCAAATGCAGTGTGTACAAGATCTGCGTAATGTTATATTATAGCGCACAAACACATACAGAGCGTATAAGTACTGCGTAATGCTATAGTACAGTGCACAAACAAATACAGCGTGTATAAGACTTGCGCAATGTTATAATATACTTCACAAATAAATACAGGGTGTATATAAGACCTGTGTAATGTTATAATACAGTCCCCAAATTTATCTTTTTATAATACGCGTATTGTCCTATAAAATTCGCTTTAATTTTTATTTGTGTTATAAAGGGAACAACAACAACAATATACATTTGCCACCATTACCCCCTGAATAACAAAAGAATCACTGAACGTATTCTAGGTTTACTACAGTTATCGTCAGTTATTATTACATTTGTCTACGTTTACTACAGATGTCGACGGGTGTTACTACATTTAACTACGTTTACTACAGATGTCGACGGGTTTTACTACATTTAACTACGTTTACTACATATATCGTTTTACTACGTTTGACGGCGTTATAGCAACACCCGTTGACAAATGTAGTAACGTTGACAAATGTAATAATTTTTTTCTTGACGGACGATAACAGTAGTAAGCTGAGATTAAAATAGCTAGAATTGTTTGTTTTTTTGCGTATAATACGAAGGTTACGGAACGTTTTAAAAATAGATTTTTGGGATAAATTTGGCCAATGTGGATAAAATATTGAAAATGGTCCGTTTGATTTGAAAGTTTCCAATTTTGATATTTTTTATTTGTCGACGTTACTACGTTTGTCGTTATTACACAAATATTACTACATTTGTCCACATTTACTACAGATGTCGACGTTACTACATTTGACAGCGTGACAAACATTACGTTCACATTTCTATTCTCCTTAGCTAATAATTAAAAAGATGATCTTGGATAATCATTGAAGAGATTATAACAACTCCGTCTCATACATAACGCCGATAAAGGTCACGAAACTGAAATGGTAAAAAGTTGATTGTAGTTCAAATATGTAGTAGCTATAAACAGTATAAACAATAGACAGCACCAAAATATCTAACAACAAATTCACGGAGTCAGTTAAGTAATTGTAAAAACCACAATGTAATGAGCAAGGAACATGTGCTGATTTACAACATATTTACTACATTGCTAGACCAATCGGCGTCAAAATGCCGCAAATTAAAGAAATAACAAGTTAAAAGTAGCATAAAAACGAATATTCGTCGACCAAGGTCCGATACTTCGGCTTATACATACACATCTCCATAACATCCAATCAGTGGGCAAAAGCCTGTTTAAAGTCAGCAGTAAAGACGCTAGAGCAACATTGAAAACGTTGTTATAGCGTCTTTACTGCGGACTTTAAACAAATTTTCCCCACTTGGATATTTGAAACTTATGCAACTTTGATTTTGGCTTCAGACAAGTTTCGAAAATGGTCGTCTAGTTAATTTCAAGTGTAAGAGGGAAGAGACTCACACTGATAATCTAATGGCCGAGTTAAACACATGATGGTCAATAACGTAGTGAGTTAAAAATGTGACGGTCTACATCGCAGCGAGTTAAGCATTTGATGGTATATACCAGAGTGAGTTAAGCTTCTACTTCTAGACTTCTAGTCTACCACACAGGTATTCGTCTAGGTTATAGTTTAAAAACATTCTATGAGAAAAATTATTTTGTTAAGCAGCCTAACGTTAAGATAATAATAACATTAATTGTCGTAGCAACGCGTAATATTATATAAGATATAGCCTATTCAATTCCACAGACAAGCATATTATGGAGAAACAACTGTCTGCTCTAGTTGTAGTATCTATGTCTAAATATTTATCTCTCTTCTGCGCTAATGTACCAATCTCACTAACGGATCTTCTCGGTATTTCCCCTTGGGTACGCGGGTAATTATATTTCAAAACGTAGTCAGTCATGAATGATACTTAATTCCATGGACGTACAAAAAGGACGTCCATGTTAATTCCAACTCCGACTATTTTGAACAGTCCCTAAAGTTAACCCTTAAGCTGAGAAATACGTTTATATTCATTCTGATACCACACCCCAAACGAATGATCATAAAATTTGCTTTTGCGCATTCATAAATTAAGGCCGTTATGAAGTCCGAGTTAAGCATTTGTGGACTTGAGCATTTGTGGATTCAGAGGATATGGCTATTTGAATTTTTTAAAACATTCAGAAACAATGTGTTTCAAAATAAATGTTTAACAAACTCTTATAAGTTAATAAAATGCTAGTTTCGAATATCTCGCGACCATAGTTGATTTTATAATTTCCTGTTTTGTACTGAAGTTTCAAATCTTCCAAACTATTGCGTCAGAAAACGTTTTATCACAATGTTTTCATATTTATCTATTTGATAGTAGCTACCACGTGTAACGTTCGTTATCTATTATAAATTTATTTCAAAACCATTGGACTTAATTCTTTAATTTCCGATAATTTTAGTTTGAAAAAGGAAACATTAATCAATGAGTAGGAAATTGTGTATTGGTGTTTAATTGTGTAAAGGCATCGGCTTCTTAATAATAAAATCATCGTTAGGAGTATGTCATTATCAGCAGGATGATACCGGTTCAATTGGTATTGATTTTAGATTGATGGTTAATATTCATTGTGTCTATAGAATGTAATGATTGGAAGAATACTGGGTGTTACCTAAATATCTCTTGTCGTATATAGCAATTCACAGTGTTTATATTCACAGTGTTTATATGAGGGAGATATATGAGGGAGATATTTAGTAGAATTTCACCCGGAGGTAAATTTGTTTGTTGTTGTAAATCAAGAAGACAAAAACATATTTATTCCTCAAGCTATGTTCTTAAAAAGATAATGTACAATGAGAATATATATCAACATGATAAAACAGCAACGAAATGTCATATTAAAACTTAAATAAAATAGTACTTGTATTTAAAATATATAAGGATAAGCTATTCGAATATATTATTCATCTTCGATAATAGTTATTAACCCAGGGGGAGGGGGATGTCGAACGACGTTCTAGCGTCTTAAATGCAAATTATTACCCACTGGACAGTGGATTAATATATGGGAAAAACTTTTACTTATACATTTAAAATAGTATTGTGATTTAGTTTAAATTATGTCAAAACAATGGGAATAATTAACAGAAAGTATCCAATCATAATTAACATTGTACGTTTTTATTTAGATTTCCGATGCATTCCTAGATAATGGTATTTACTTTTTCTATAATGTCTTTAATATTGAGATTGGTTTGCTGGCACAAAGAATCCAGCGAGTTCTAATTGCTGCCTCATGCGTATGATATCAAGTTGTAATTGTTCATTTGATTTAAGAATGTTACCCACGTATACTTTTAGTTTATGATTTTCCTGTTGTAGTACTGACATTGTTTGTACAACTTCTAACTCTTTTTGTCGTCTATCTTCGCGACTTTTGCGAGCAGCTTTATTATTCCGTTGTCTTCTTTGCCAATATTTATGATTTTTTTCTTGCTCTGGTACAAGTTGGCGTCTATTCTTTCGAAGTAAAGGTTTTGGATCGTATCGATATTTCTTATCGCATACTTTTTGCAATTCCCATGGACTGAAAGCACCTTGTGCAAAGCTGATATTGTTTTTGTTGTCGTATTGTTCACAATGTTGTCCTTCTACTTTTATGTCTGTAACTGGTATATGGGTTACAGGACTTAATGGAGGTGAATTTACTACAGATGATGTTGAAGAACTTCGTACACAATGTCTTGGTATGTGTTGTATCTCCTCAGAAGTATCAACCAGCTGTATAAATGTTGCTGGATCTACAACACATGGTAAAGGTCTTATAATATCAGCATCGTTATTATTATTCGTATTATTGTTATTATCGTTACTGGTATTCATTCGTTCAGTTAATCTATCAAATTCATTATTTTCATTTGAACCAAAGCTATCTAAACTGTCATCACAAAGTGCTTGCGGAACTTCTGGTATAAGTGATTCAATGAAGTCATCAATAGAAGTAAAACCACAGTCGAACTCAGATAATGATGCGGCAGTCATTATGGCGCAATATATTGTATCAATCTATAAAATAATAATAACTTTTATGACAATTATAGCACGTGTAAAACTCAAACACACACAACCTGTCTGCAAGCAGACATCATTAAAGCACAATCTTCAAAAAGTGCTTACTTATACATTTGAGTAATAATTAACTTTGACAGAACTTAAATTCGATTACATTTTCTGCAATTGTATACAGTAATGCCTTATTCTATTCTGATTAATTATCTAATAGAATTGCTTAATACGAATAGACGATAATATCTAGCCTAATAAGCTCATTCAAACATAACATTTGTAACCATTGTAACCTTAACGAACACGAAAACAATGTAATTAGATGGTTTATCAACAACCCAACCTTTTTTACGTCGTACGATAATCAATGTGTACTATATTTCTTATAAAATATAAGGGAATTTATACACATGGATAATTTGTTGTTGTTGATTGATTTGTTTATTGCGGAATAACCGTAACGAAACAACTTTTTATTTAAATTATCATTTGAGATTAAATTTTCTCTGCAACATGCCACAAAAAGCCATATACAACCCGTGTATTTGCCATTTATGGAGACATTATAATAATTAATCTTTGTCTGATTCCTTTCAGTAAGTAATTTCATTAAGGATTTGTTTACGCTATCAAGATTTTTAGATTATTATGTTTTTTAGAAATTATTTGAGACAAGATTTCTTTATCGAGGTTATAATTAAGTTATATGCCCACTCTATTACTCAGCTCTGATAACGTGAAGATGTGAAATAGTTTGAAATGTGGACTGACAAAATACATTTGTTAGATGAAACTTTTTGGTGATTCGACTGAAAAGGCAAGCCACAAGCTTACACTAGTATATTCCTACTGAGGGAAGGGGGGAGGGGGGTTTCAAAGAAGATTAAGAAAGTTTATGGTTTCTTTAAATGTTTTTCTCTCCGTTGAACTACTTTTTTTAATCGCGAAATAAATGTCCGCGAAAACCTTTATTTTTTCCAAATTTGAGAACTTCAAGTCTTTAGTCCATTGACTTTATTCAGGACGGAATTTTTGGGGCTCTGAATTGATGGGAAGTTCAACACATACACAACCTTATCATCTAAAAAAACCACCAAATACTATCCTGCAAGCAGAATATGTATGGCTATACACGTCTTACAATCAACACATAAGTAGAAAGCATAAACGATCACATTGCTGCTAAAACATGGTAAATCCAATAAGGTATGACGATGTCACAGCAATGTTGAGCTAATAGTAATTCGCTGTTTATAAACAGTTTGACCATATATATATATTTACTTTTCGAAAAAGAAAAATAAAATCTAATGTAGACAATCCTACCTCTCTGTATTCAATCCAAGCTGTTTATAAGAAGATAATATGCGTTGTTAAGTATATAGCTATTTTCTTATCCTGATTAATCATAGTTAATAAGACAATTATAATTAGATGGGTGGTTTAAAAGTAACAATACAAATTAGAAGTTTAGTTTTGTGGTAAACTCTACCCTAATAACGGAAATTCAAGTACAATTAAACGATACAGTTATTATAGAATAAGATATTCATCATACTCTTTTTCCCATCATTGATTTCATATTATAGACATAATAAGTAATGACTTTGTAGTTATATTTGGAATTATGGTTAGGCTCCCAATTATGTCCATATATGAAATGCAGTGTGTACTGAACTATCCATTACCTTATATTGGACCCACTATCCATTACCTTATATTGGACCTTAAGGTGGTATTTAAGATGGTTATTCTATTTCTATCTATTTTGTGTTCGCTGTTACACATTTGTCAGAAATAAATTCGTCCAGTTTTTTAATTTTACAAGTTTATTTAGTTTATTCCCAAGATTTTCAAAAAATCAATCGGAACCTCTTGGTACTCTAGGAAGAATCCAAACAGGAACTATTTGTTATTTGCAGGTAAATAAACCGACACGGCCACATTATGTTAAAAGCGCGTCCAATGTACCGTACATATACATGACTCAGTCATTAAAAACAACCGTTCATTCTTCACTTTGCAGTATCAGGCTATAATGTTACCTCAGTAACCAGTCTAATTAATAACATAGGCTGGACCTCGGTCTTGCGTCTGAACTTAATGACCAATTTAAATTGTTTTAAGAATTTAATTATATTCGATCTAACAAATGTTGTCTATGTAGAGTCAAATTACACGGTTACCGACATTTTTCTATTGTTATAATCGTGTAAAATCGTGCAGTTTCTTTGAATATTGCTTATCTAGTCACAAACCACCAATTACATTAAATAATTGCTTGTGGTTAAGTTATGAAGATACCGTCTAGTTTAGATTTTCCTTCATAACAAATGCATGATTGATTGAACAATACCTATAAAAACGCAAAATGATCAAATATTGATTAAGTACTGGTTAAATTTCTTTCCCAAACGAATGGGTGTTTTGTTCGTTGTCTAGTTTATTGATAAAGGGTTTCTTTTGTTATTTTCGTTTTGTCTTTCGGATTTGTCAATGTTTGAAATGATTTCGTTTTAATAAAAATATATAAAACGTAAAAAGTATATTAAAACATATAAAATTTTAGGATTGATGTTAAGAAAAATGAATAAGTATGTCAACATTTTACCGAACAAATACTTGCAATACGTCGAAAGAATTTCTATTTGTCTTCATAAGGATAAAACTTCTCCTTTCCTTGTTTCTTTTTCTTCCTTGGATTCTTCAATATTTATTCTACTTCATCGATTTTTTCTTAAAATACATATAACACACAAAATAGTAACCAAAAAAAATAAAAAAGATAAAAACAGTAACCAAGGAGATAAAAATTATAAAAAATTAAAAATGTTAATTTGTCATGAATTTGTGAGGAATTTAATGATAAATGTACATTGTTCTTGTTGTATATACAATATATGGTCTGACACAATACGTGCACCTTCTTGTTATACAGAAAATGGCTAGATGCAACTAACTCAACACAAAGTTAAAGCAATAGTTCCAAGATTTAATTTAATTCGTCCATATAATGGACATACTTTCATATTAATAATTCTAATAAACTTCGGTTTATGGAGAACATCCACTACAAATTTTTAATTTTATCGTGTTACCAATGCTGATATGCGTCAGAGGATTTCATAATAATTCAGTGATATTCGCTGTAATCTTATAAACAATTACTTTTGATAAAGGAATAGTTAATGTTTTCCGAAATATCGCAATGAAAATAAAAATTTGCAGTGAATGTTCTCCATAAACTGAACTTTATTTCTGATATCATTTAAAAATTTCATTTTGGAATTTGCCAAAACTGTTAAATAAAAAGCAAAAACGCAATTGGATAATGTGTTTTATACAACTTATTCAATAATTCATTCTTGTATGCAATAACTAAATGTAATTCTATATGACTTTGAGGAAGATTTGAATTTCAGACTAGACATCGATCTTTCGTGTATATAATAAAAATAAATTGGTGCATGATGGAATTTCTATTGGTCTTACTGCTTCGTGAAACCATTTGTAAATGGAATTATATGACAATAACGCTACCTTGTCTCTATTCTATTTATAGAACGTTACACACGAACATGCGATTTCTCTTGTACACGATATAGCATACCATACATGCCATTACTAATGGAAAGTATTAGTGGGGCTCAAAAGTTGAATCAATATATCAATAATTTAATTTAATTTTGAGATGTTTCCACTGTTAATTAGTTAATCTATTATGCATTTCAACTGTTGTTACAGATGCCAATTAAACACTATGCAATTGTTGTTACTTAATACAGATGCCGATTGTTGTTACATACAAGCAAAACATATGCATAATATTCTAATTGTTATCACTAGGGAAACTTGCCAACATTTGGATACGACGGCGGCATATCCGAGGGGTTCAGATATGTCGAAAACATTAAGCTTTTCTCGAGATTAAATATTTTTTCCATTTTCTCAGACTCTTGATTTTCGCATTCTCAGTATAAACAAAGTTTCGGCTGTAAAGTATCGAATGGAAAAAGAAAAAAGAAGAAATTGTAGCTAGAGGTTTTTTAGTTTTGTATTCTGAACGAACGTAAGCATATTTGTGAACTAAATATGAAATATATAAAGATATCGTGAACTACGTATCTAGATTCGGATTTTTTGTAGCTACATGAATGTGTTTGTTTTCACATTTTCAAACACAGCATCTTCTGTTGCTTGTGTTCGCCTGACCTTCTTCCCTGGCTTTATTTATATTGTTGGCACAGAGATATTTTTAATTTTTCTAATATTTATAAATATTTTTTAACCGTGCGTCGTTTAAATTTTTTTTTTTGTTATTTACTAGCTATATAGGCGAAATGTAGTAAAATCATTCCAGTTATTCAAATCGGAATTTCGATGATGCCAGTAGGGAACTCAGCGATTGTTTTTAGTAGATGCATAATTTTGTTGAAGTAAAAATAATAACTCTTCGGCATCAATAAAACCATATACGTATTCGTCTTCCTCCATCAAAAAAACGTTTATCGCCGCCTATTTGAAATCCACCTCTTTGCTTCGCTTTTTATATTTTCCTTATTTTTCATCCTTTCCTCCGTTCCATTCACTGCTGATAAACCGATAGGATTGATTAAATTACCGTCACTGTTGACCCGATAAACCGACAGGATTGTTTAAATTACCGTCACTGTTGACCCGATATCTGCCACTGTATTCAGCAATCTGTTTTGACGTGCAACATTTATATAAACGATCACAATCGATAGTATTAATAACTACTCCTGCTGTTTATGTGGTTTCTATAATTAGATGGGAAATTCCTGGTAGAATTGGACTTGTGACATTTTAAAAGTTACGCTATAAAATCTAATCTAAAATTCCATTAAGTTTTTATAGAGGCATTAAAACTCTATCAAGTGGTTTCTCTACAGATTAAATATGTTGGTTGGAAAGTGAAATCCGCACAGTTTGGTAAATACAAAAAGTTATTGATTAAAAGTCAAGCTAGCTTTCTATATTCTCGAATTCCGTCTTAATCGGTTTCGGGTAACGCTATTGCCGATTAACTCAAATCTTAGATTACTCTATCATTTGAAAAGTTTAACTTGTTTCATGTTCGTGGAAATGTATTTTCGTTTGCTAAATCGATCTTAGTGAGATATTTAATGTTCAAGTTCGTCCTCTTTGCTGAAAATATTAATAAACGACAGAAACATATTTCGCTGGGAGGATGGAAGATATAAATATATATGAGATATATGAGATTACGATAAGAAGCAATGATTAAAAACGAATGCGGATCTTCACTAAGCGTATTCGTTCTCGCGAATTCTAACTAAAGCCACAGTGCGAAAGCTAGCTATATGCAGTTCCATATAACTCCATATGACAATAC
Organism: Neoturris breviconis; assembly: GCA_032360805.1. Classification (NCBI taxonomy): domain Eukaryota; kingdom Metazoa; phylum Cnidaria; class Hydrozoa; order Anthoathecata; family Pandeidae; genus Neoturris; species Neoturris breviconis. Next base: position 242 of record JAULBZ010004326.1, on the reverse strand, counting down.
ACCGTGTACGGAATATTCTAACAATTTTCGTATTATTGGTAATTTTGGCTAACTCGATCTAGTTATTAACACATAAAAAAATGCGTGACCATTTTCAATGCATGCAAGGATATCGACTATTTAGAGACTTAAAGATCGACAGTCTACAAGCAATCACATAAATATTTTGAGACAAGGTAAAATTCAAGCAAAAATTCCGAATTTTCAATTAGATAAAAAGCCATAAATTTTCGGTAGCAAAC
>JAULBZ010004325.1:0-14935 GCA_032360805.1 Neoturris breviconis | reverse complement strand
CGACCGGCATAGGCCAGGGCTTTCTTTGCCGCTCTTCCGTGTTTCGAAAAGGCAAGAAGCCCTGGGAACGAGGTTGTCCGGAATACGCTTTTTTATTTAGGCACCCAGTAACAAGTTGCAACTTTTAGCACTCAATCATAAGCAACTTCATAATAATATGTTTTATGTTTTTTTATTTTTTACATAAAAAAATGGAGTTTCATGTTACCCGAAATGTTGACACATAAACGTCCATAATTGTTTAGCATAAGCATGCGCATTAACACTTGAGCATGCGCAAAGAGGTTCATTTCGGGTGATTTCTGTTTGCATGATAAATCGACTCACAAAATGAAATTTAATTTCGGTCATTTTGACCGAAATAAAATTGTACCCGAAATGAATTTCATTTCGCCCTCAGTACTTCTAAAAACATGACCAGAGACAGAAATGATAAAAATCTCATTTCGGGCGAAACTTTATATAATCAATTACATGTTTAAAAAGCTAGAAATCGAGGTTTCTACTACATATGTTCTATACTAATTTTCAAGTACGAACTACACGTTACAAACAAAGTTATGTAGAATTTTACACAAAAAGTGTAACAGCAGTAACTAAATCATTACATTTTAAATAAACTAATTAAATAAGCAAGTAATTAATTCAATCCCAACCTCGTTCCCAGGGCTTCTTGCCTTTTCGAACACGGAAGAGCGGCGAAGATTATTTTTCTTTTCGGTATTTTCGTCGCCGCTCTTCCGTGTTCAAAAAGGCAAGAAGCCCTGGGAACGAGGTTGAACTCAATCCCCAATTGAACAGTTGGTATTTCTAACAAACCTTATTAAACCAGTGCAGTGAAAGAGCACATGTAATCATGTTGTGAGTTTTGATGATTTCAGTGTTTTGGTCAACTCTAACAATAATTTTCACCTTAAGGCAGCCTTTTACCTAAAGTTTCAACCTCGTTCCCAGGGCTTCTTGCCTTGGCAAGAAGCCCTGGGAACGAGGTTGCTAAAGTTTCTTTTCGCCCGAAATGGTTTTTTTTATCATTTCTGTCTCTGGTCATGTATGCTGAGGGCGAAATGAAATTCATTTCGGGTACAATTTCATTTCGGGGGTCGATTTATCATGTAAACAGAAATCACACGAAATGAAAATCTTTGCACCGGCTCAAGTGTTAATACGCATGCTTAAACAATTATGGACGTTTATGTATCTATTAAATTCATTAAAATAACTAACACGTTTTTGAGATCTCATTTCGGGCAGATTCCATTTCGGACGACATGAAACTCCATGTAAGGGTTGCCTAAGTTGAAAGAGAGTTTATAGTTGTCCCTAGGGGGGACAACCCTAAAAACAAAAAAAATGAGTTCTGAAAAATGTGTTAATTATTTTAATTATTTTGATTGATACATCACCTCCGTTGTTAAGTTAGCACTATCCTTTTATTTCCTCTCTCCCCTGTGGAATTAACGAAGTTGATACTTAACTGATTGTTAGCACATACTTCAGTGTTAACACGCATGCTTAAACAATTCCCTGTGGAATCAAGAAAGTTGATACTTAACTAATTGTTAAAGTATGCTGGGGATTGGAGTTAATTACTTGCTTATTAAATTTTAATTATTTTAATTTATATGTCGATTTGTTGCAATTACTTACTGTTACCACCTTCTGTGTGAACGTCGATTCTAGCGTTATTCTTTTTTAGCATGCCGTATTACCTTGTTTTTAGCCCACCAAACATTTGATTTACATTCACCAAAATGATTTTCTTATGATGTTCTCATAATCTTCGTTGACTTACTACAAATGTTTTGAATTCAGTTTATAAGGATCTGACTATTTGGACTTAGAGGGGTAAAGTTTTTTAATAAAATAATAAATTGTATATTACTCCCAATCTTTCAAAGCATGTGGGAAGAAAGGAAAGGTACTTCTGTCGCATTTAAGAATGGACATACTTGCTTAATACACAGCCCCAACTTGTTCTAACTAAACACAGCTCTTCTTTGGATGACTGGTTAACGTTTTACCCAGATATGTGGGAGGAATCTCTGCTTTAACAAAGAAATATTAAATACCACATATGCAACCATATGCACCACAAACTTAATAAAGGTAAAAATAATATAGATAAATACATTAAATAAAATAATTAAAACCTAAATAAAAACTAGTAAATAAAGAACTAGGATGACAAAATGAGCTTGAGAATTTGAAGTTTAAATTTTATATGATCTCATGTTGGGTATACAAATTATAAAAGCCTTTTTTTACATGCATTTCGCTTGTTTGTCTAAGCATAGTGACTATGGTATAAGATTGTCTGTGCGAGCCGGCTAGCTGAGAAATTGCTAAGGTGAGATTTTTAAGCCGACTCGGCTTCTTGTTGTTATTTTAAAAAACGTGTATAAACGCATCTGGGTTGTGCACCCACATGGATATACGTGTATTAGACTTTAAAACAGAAAATAAAGTTTGTTTTTATTAATAAGCTGGGTTTTTTGTAGTTGGGAGGGGGGGGGGGGGGACGCTTATTTAATATAATTCTAATCAGGAGCGGGGGGAGTAGATACGGCAAAAAAAAAAAGAGAATAGATAGCGAAACAAATAATTCCCGTGGCCGCATTTCCACCGTAGCTACCGTTTTCCGTCGTAAGCTAGCTCCCGGATTTTGCCGTTTCTTTGTGCTAAAATTCAAGCAACAGCCTTCATAGGCTCAGTGGGCAAAAACTTGTTATCAAAGACCCTTCCGATTATTTGGGAGTTTACGATCGACGACTTAACTGTTCACGTACCAGATTATTTATAATGGGAAAAGGTGCAACAAATATCCTATTAAGCACCACCTTAACAACTAAGATGCAAAGTATTACTAACCTTGGTAACGTCATTCCTCTTTGACATCACTTTTATATACACTTTGCCCCTCCCCTTTCTCGAATTTCGGTAGGTCAAAGTACAGTTGAATAAATTATAAATTATTTGCATAATTTAATTACTGCATAAATTATACAATTTCATATTAAAGCGCTTAATGATGCATGGTTTTACTTATTTACAAATATAAAATCAAACTTTAACATTTATATCTAGGTTAATGTAACCACGCTTTTGTTTTGTTTTTGAAATAAATAAGAACACTTTTTCACACATGGCTGCGGACATCAAACCTGGAGTTCATGCAGGCGTGGCAGATTCCAGTGAACGTTATTGTGAGTTTTGTGCGAAGGACGGAAGCAAGCGATACGACAACGAAAGTCACTCCGTAAGTAAATTTTGAGAATTGATTCTATTTTGCTTCAGGTTACCTGCCAATGAAATAGCCTATGTACCAATATTGATTGTTACCAAATGGCTTCTGTGAACGCCATTTTTGTTGTTTTATTTTCTTCAGTTTGTATATATATACTTGTATAGATAGCTACACTTCTAAATATAATATAATGTGTGTCCGAGTAAACTTGTCCTTTTCTCATTTCACATGTTTTTAGTGGCCCAGATCTTTCTGTCATTCTTAACAAAGAGAAATGCATTTCACAGCATTTTTTACTTGTATGATTGTGAAAAGATTTCACAATAAAGAAATTGATTTTGCATGCCCTTAGCCGAGCCTTAACTTGAATTAACCCACTTAAGTTAACTTGTCAGATTTCAAAGAATATTAGATGGATTTTAATGTCGACGGTATGTACGATTTAGCAGCTTTTAGTGAGTATTTAAATCAAAGGAAAGTAAGAAATTGTGCAAATAAAATATACACACTTTATTGGACGTATCTAGGTACTGTAGATATGTTTGGCAGTTTCCTTTTTTTTTTGATAATATTAGATGTCCGACAGTTTGTCTATTTGCTTGGATGACTACTTGGCCTAACCTTTACCCCTCAGTAAATAAAAGATGAACTGAACTACTGGATACAAAAAAACTGACAGGCATTTAGACCTGTTGATAATTATTATATGCCACATTGTGATAGATGTCTGTGAAGCTCATATTTTGCATAAAAACACAGTTTTTCTTCTTAGTAATTCAAGTATTAAAATATAAATAATGTTGAATTTCTATTATATACAAATATATACTTTATTAAATTTTGCTTAATATAACATTGCTGCAGTTTTTTTTATCTTATTGTTGTTGTTAGGCGGGAGACTAGAAACAACTTTACATAATAAGATGTAGTTAACCACAACGGTATTAAATCTACATACACTTTTAATCCACATGTTTTATAATTATTTTAGACAAAATGGCAACCAATGCTGACCATCAAACACAAAAAATTACCATCCACAAAACAACTGTCAATGTCACAAATGACCGCGATGTAAAGCATTTCCCAAAAGCGGATAAGAAAGATGGAAAATACATTCTACCATGGAAAACAGAGGAAGTTCCCCCAGACGGCTGGAGTAACTTCAAATTTTTCTTTACTCCAGATAGTAGCAGTGTTCCAGGAGAAAAGGTAGGTAGACAACACTATACTTTTAACTCTTTCTTGTTTTGTTCTGTTTTTATTTTTTTTTCTCATCCTGCTGGATGAAGATGAAGATATAAAGAAATTATTAAATGTGCTAATTTCTAGGCTTCTAAATTCACGTTGGCATTTCCCTTTGGCTGCAAATTAGCCTCCAAGGATGCTCCTCCACAGGGGGATGCCGATGCGAATTCAGAGGCCTGCAATTTCCAAATCACTTTATTTAAAAAGAAGTAGTCACACAATGTATGCGCTACCAATTGGTGGATATGACCCAAAATGGAAAAATGGTTGGAATTGTGACATCGACTAGTCATTCAGATTCATCAAGATTTATGATAAATACTATATAGAATTGGAGAGCTCGGGAGTTTCCAGTGTACAGTCTCTGGGGTTTCCAGTGTACAGTTTATAACAGAATTTTTTTTAAGGATTTTCAGATAAGTAATTCATTACTCCTACAGTAATTGTTTTTATTTTAAACACTGCATTATATTTTAGAAACTTGAGGCAGAACCACTTATGCAACTTATGACAGCTGATTCAAGTCGCATTGAAAACCCACCAGAAAATGGTATCCGTACCACATGGCTTGGACATGCTAGTGTATTATTCCAATTAGACAACGTCAATATATTAGTTAATCCAAATTTCAACGACCGTGGAATTAAGTACTACCATCCAGGAGATAACAAAAGATATCGACCTCCAATTTACAGTGTAAAAGATTTACCAAGAATCGACTGTGTTTTCATTACAAATACTCATTTCGATTACTTAGATCTTTCATCTGTTCGACAACTAAATGAACGTTTTGCTGACATGTTGTTATGGTATGTTCCAATGGGAGTTGCTGAATGGATGAATAAAGCTGGATGTGTAAATGTTGTTGAACTTGATTGGTGGAAGGAAGATGAAGTTGACTTTATTGATCATACTAAGGTAGATAAATACAAAAGTAGTTTCTCTGCGTTGATCTGAATCTCAAAAACGAACTCACATTCCTGTATCGGGTAGGATTGGGTATACAGTATAAATACTTAGCTCTCCATTTGATCAAGTAGGGGCATGTCATTCCACCAATGTACTTGACCAAACTCTATTTTTTGTAGCTTTCTGAGGAAGAAGAAACTGATGAAAATGATGTAACCACGACTTTCAATATAGCATGTACTCCATCACAGAATTATCATGACAGAACGTTTGATGATGACAATGCAGTTTTGTGGTGCAGTTGGGTTATCATGAGTCCACGTTATAAGCTTTTCATTTCCGGTGCTACTGGTTACTGCGAGGTCTTCAAATCTGTTGGAAGAAAATATGGTCCTTTCCATATGGCTGCGCTACCAATTGGTGGATATGATCCAAAATGGAAAAATGGCTACGGTAATGTGACACCCGAACAAGCCATTCAGATTCATCAAGATTTATTAGCTATGTGTTCATTGGCTTTATCATGGGGTACATTTACAGTTGGTAACGAGGTAAATACTATATCCTTATTCGGAACTGGAAATAAGAGCAACTCACAAATATATACCTTATTACACAAAATTGACGTAACATGGTAATTAACACATTCAAAATTTTAGCGATAATTAAAAACATGTTAATTTATACACAACGTTATTTAAAACTTTGTCCTTACTTCTTTCAATTCTTCTTTAAAGTTTGAGCATTTAGGATAAAAGATAAAAAACGGACAAAAAGAGTAAAAAATACTTGCAGAAGTCAGGTGTGCGAAAATTAGAGCAGTTGCGCAAATGTGAGGTGTGCGACCAATAGAAGGAATAAGGTATATTCGTTCACAGTGTTGTTTTTGTGTGTTAAGAAACAATAAGAGGGACGAAAAGTCTATATTAGTGATTGCATAAATTTTAGGCGTTTTGTGTTAATTTTGCGTAATATGGTATGTGTTAAAGCGAAAAGAAGGGTGTTTTCGTTATCAAATATCTGTTGGACATCATCTCTGAAGGAATTTAAAAAACACTCCTCCACAAGTGAAATCTGACAGTTGTTTTCAGGCTTATTTAGATTCAAATCAATGTTATACTGAAAATGTAATATTGTGTCTTCACAATTTGATATTGTGTCTTTACAACTTGATATGTCTAGGTGTTACATGTAATTTACACCTTTAAAAATACAAAGGGAATGTCGTCAGGAAATGGCATAGAAACCAATTAGAACATAACATAATACATATAAAAACAACAACAGTGTAAAATAATCCTATATAGGATATCTTTACAGTTACATTAGTAAGTTTCTTTAAAAACTATAATCTAGCATTACTCTGAAGCAATGCTCAAAAATCACTCCATTACAGTGATTATTTGCTCATATTTCGAACACTGTACGGGATTGTGTTTCATTGGTTCTCTGCCATACTATAATTCTGAAGGAAGCTGTTCTAAAAAATTAGTCTTCCTCCGCAATTATTTGCTTTTTGGTGCTTATAAATTACTCTTGTTGTTTTTTAGTATTATTTACAACCACCACAACGATTAAATGATGAGTTACGCAAGCAAGGTCTTTCGGAAATGCAATTCTTTTTGTTAAAACATGGCGAATCTCGTCTAATCGAAATAAAAGAAGCTGAAAAAGATGAAGAACCAAAAGAGAACGGGCATCACCACGAAAATGGAGAAGCTCATGATGATGAGCACCATCACGAAGAGCATCACGACCATCACGATGAACCAGCGATCGAAGAAGAAAAAAAAGATGACGACACTGATTTGTTAAATCAGCTGATAGACAATTTTGTTGATGAGACACAGCCCGAAGCTGAACAACATGATAGTGATTAATGACCGTGAAACCATCATAAGCGTGAAAAGTTAGAACTAGATATTCATGCCTTACAGGAGAAGTATCAGTTGACAGTATTAAATGTCAAGCCTGAATATAAGTGCCGGACATCACCTGTGAGGAGCGTTTTTTTTAGTATAGATTTCAGCTTTTAAGTTAAACGCTATACTCAAAAACACTACTCCGCAGGTGATGTCTGGCAGTTATATTCAGGATTGAATGTACCAACTTCTTGTTGTTTACTGACTTCTCTACAATGACATATTGTGACAAATTCATGTGACTTATGGTATGTGTTTGTATTTGGTCATGTTTTATAACTGAAATTCTACCCACAATTATTTCAGTTGGCAAAATAAGTGCAACTAATACATGAGAAGCCTGGAGCAATGCTAAAATACCTCCACCACAGTGATTATTTACTCTTAGAGCTTCAGCTGCTCTTATAGCTTCAGCTATGCTCAAAATTTCCTCCTCTGCAGTGATTATTTACTCATTTCGACCACTGTATTTTGATTAAAAGTTTCATATACACACACTTTTCCATATTTAATTTCTTTTCTAAAGCATTTTTTTGATTTTTAGTAGATTCGGAATATTATTTTTTTGTGCATATTTGTGGTTATTAATTTATTATTGTATTGTCAAGACTCACTGGGACTTTTTATTTTTGGAAAAAGCTTGGTTATGAAATGCGAGTCTCTCTCACTGAATTTTTGTATTGCTTTTGATCTTGATAAGGTAGGGCTGGTCACTCACCTAACATGTGAATTTTTCGAAATATTGGCAGCAAAAATATTGAGTTAATCTGTTTTGTGTAGTTTTTTCTTGTATGTGTTAGATTTCTTTGATAGAGTATTTTCTACATTAACACCACGTGAAAAACTACCGAATACTGTTCTGGGTAGCTCCCGGAAGGTATTCGGCACTGTATTTGTCCGGTTTTAATACCGTGTCAGACCTCTGAATTCATATCGGCATTTCCCTGTGGAAGAGCATCTTCAGAGGCTAATTTGTAGCCAAAGATGCTCCTCCACAGGAAAATGCCGATGTGAATTCAGAGGCCAGCGTGTCTTATAATATGGGTTTGTAATATTTGTTGAGACGAAAGAGAAGTCGTGTCTTACATGAAAATGTGAAATTATATATGCTTCAGTGGGCAAAACTTGTTAAAGACGCCAGAATAACGATGCGGACTTCAAATAAGTTTTTGCCCATCATATACTACGTATAGCTCCAGTATGAATCAGAGATGAACGAGAAGAACGGCCATTCCTGAAGGGCGAGGTCTGTTGAAAAGTAATAATGACACTTAATGACCTTACTTTGCTGGCGTCATTTCTTTGACATTTGAGAAAACAAGCTTTAACTTCTATTATTAATATATCAACAAATGTTTAAGCAATTAAATTATTTTCTTCCCAGTGAGCAAAAACTTTACTGCAGACTTTGAACAAGTTTTTGCCCACTGGGTTATATTTCTCCAGATGGATTTCTTATCTTACTTTAATCTTAAAAATAAGTGTTTGAAATGAAAACAAACCCAGCCTGCGAAAACCTGCTTAAAGTCAGCAAAATAACGGTAAAGCAACGTTCAAAAAATCCAAGTTTCTCATTTGTCTCTTCAAAATAGTCAAAGGGTACTGCTAAAGAACATAAAAACCCGCCCAAAATACGACTATAAAGAATTGCTTTGATCCTAATAAGTAATAACCATCTTCATCTTTTTACCATTGTTTCTTAATTTTATAAAAAGCGTGTAAAAGTTAGCGAAATGATTTTGTTTAGGCCGGTTAGATAAAATTCTTAAGACGTTTTTGTTGCGTCTCTTCGTGAAATCAAGGAGGTTGATGAAATTGAGACGATGACGTCAATGTTCATTATAAACGCGCATCACGTGAAAAGATATTCTTCAGGAGATTGTTTGTAGAGTAGCATAAGCTCCAGTCCTCAACCACAACTCTCTTAGTCCGCATTAGAATTGGTGCGCTTGCTAAATAAAACTCCTGTAATTCCAGGAACTAGATTGGATCATGTATCCAGTCTATAAACATCTTCACACAGAGTGAGAATGTCCGCAAAATTGCAAGACGTTAGATGGTTAGAAGTTAGAAGTCCTACTCAGCCCGACAAATCTTCGACATAAAGCGGTAGTCCTTTAACGCATTTATATATCAATTGCAAGATGTCTTCTAACTTGTTTCTATGATTATAAATACCTCGTATAATCAAGGAAGTTTCTTGGTATAATCAACAGAATTGTATTACTTGCTTGTTTGTTTTTGCGAACGCGTATAGTAACATTTTTTCCTTCTCAGTGGACAAAACTTGTTCAAAGTCCGCAGTAATGAGGCTAGAACAACGTCTACGTTTTTCTAGCGTCTTTACTGCGAAATTTGAGCAAGTTTTTGCCGTCATTTAGGTTGTTTACGGTAATCTTATTTAGTCGTTATTTAGTAATCTTATTCATTAATACTTAATACTGACTATAAGGGATAGTCCTGTTTGATTATAAATGTATTTGTTGTCATAGAAACAAAAGTAAATAATCCAAATTAATTTTAACAACTTTGCACGTCATCATTGGGAATACAATACAACAATAACAGGACCTTCCGCGACTCTTGTGTAATTATAGACTGTGGCTTGTTAATACACCAGCTTCTTTCCCAGGGGTTCTTGCCTTTTAGAAATACGGAGAGCAAAAAGCAAGATTTTGTTTATAAGCAAGATTAACAAAACTGGACCTTTATTTAAAGTCCAACCTCGTTCCCAAGGCTTCTTGTCTTTTCGAAATACGGAAGACTGGCAAAGCCGATCTCCCGTATTTCGAAAAGGCAAGAAGTCCTGAGAACGAGGTTGTTTCAAAATCAGCAATAAAAAACACTAGAACGACGTTACACACTATGTTCCAACGTCTTTACTGATGACTGTGAAGCCTTTTCATTGCATAACCTCGCTCCAGGAGTCTTATCCGAGTGTAAGTTTTTCTTTCTTAACCTTTCTCACTCCTCACATATTCAGTCACTAGAACGGTAGCCTGTTTCTATAGACCTCCTTCAACCTCGATTCCAGGACATAAATTATTAATTAGTAATACACACCACAAGTAAAGCAAAACCGCGGAAAACGACCACTATAAATCTCAAAAGATTCAGTCTTTTGGCAAATTCTCTTGATTCTAGCAGCCTAGTACCCAGGCTCTTGGAGCAAATTCGAATTTTCGTTCCACTCATAAAAGTCGAAATTTCGAATTTTTGCACGAATTTCCCTTCTTACCAAATATTTATGACCATGATTGTAGCAAGAGCAAGCCAAAATACTACTACCATAACATCATCGTTTTTTTTGTGTATAGTTTTTAAACGTTGACGATTTGCACTCTTTTTTTCAATTCGAAATGCTACATTACCTTGTTTTTTCTTTTTCTAAACCTATGTATAATATACCTGTGCATAAAGTCCCAGAATCAGGCTGCTTAGTACCGAAATTTTAGTTTATTCTAAGCAACTTTCAGTAATGGGATGTAAATAAAACAAAGAGTTGCATTGGTACTTTTTTTATACGAAAAAAGTCTGGTTTGGAGATTTTTTCACGCGGGATAGTAGCAAAAGTAAGTTCTACATTTTATCATGCTTTAATGTTTATATAAAACGTGGTTTTAGAGACGTTTTAGAATTTTTATTTTAAAAAGAAAAGCGTGATTTGACTTTTTAATTATTTATTTTTATGCAAACGCGGGATATAATCAAAAGTTTTCCATTTTTAGACAAATTATAATTTTTTCGTTAGCCAAGGATTTCCGTCTCTTTGCTCCCTTCCTTCATTTTCTTTCTTTACGTTATAATCCGTCGTTTTAGTTTAAATATCAACATTGCTACATCAGTTTATATGTATGGAATAAGGAGAGAATAAAGAGAAAGAAAAAATAGAGCTTAGTATACTTAGTATATTGTTATATAAAAAGTGTGATCTGGAGAAGTGCTTGCATGCAGACAAATGAAGTCACTGCGTTAGACATCCTGAAAACTAGTTCTCTGGCAACCACAGCAAGTTAAAAATTCCAAGTGTTTTCCAGGCATTTCCAAGTGATATCTTCTGTTTTCCGGGTGTACCCAATGTTTTTAAAAACTTATTTCTCTGTCCTCATTCATAAGGCAGGATTAACCACAGTTTACTATCAGAAAAAGACACCGTAATCGTGACTTACCAATGTTTTGACAAGTACATTCAAATACTTGCAAGTTCACTAGATTCTAAAAGATTTGGAATTTGTTTACAAAGTCGAACACGTGGTTTGAAGCTGACATAAATTAAAGTTAATTGTAATAATTACATAAATTAGATGCATAATTATGCAAATACAAAATAGTATATAATTTAAGGTACATGACGTGTAATCTGCGTCGATTGATGCCTTATTAGACTGTTGCCTTATTAGACTGACGCTTTATTAGACCTCGGGTTATCACAAGATGAGACTCCCACTTTGCAAAAACTTGATCAACTAGAACGCCTTTAAAGTTTTTCTAGCGTATTTATTGTGGATTTTGAACAAGTTTTGTGTTCACCGCGTATAAACAGATAATACGTTTCATATTTCTTATTCTTTACAGACCTATTTAATTGTGCTACGTATTAATAACAAACCATAAAAGTTAATCACAACTTTGATCCCAACGCTCTCTCCTTTGCGTCTATATATTGTTTCAAGAGAGTGAAGGCCTTGGAAATAATCACACTGTAATGACCTCAGCACGAAAGAGACAGGCCACAAAAAACTTGTTCAAAGTCCACATAGCTTCTTTACAGCCGACTTTGAACAAATATTTGTCCAACTGGTAGCAGCAAAATGTGTTACTGGATAAGGGTCATGCAGACAACTGAATAAGGGTACTAAAGTAATACACACAAATCCTTTTCGAAATACTTGTCTTTACAATAACTTTAAATACAATCTTACCCAGCGGACAAAAACTCTTTACTGCGAACTTTGAATAGACCTTTGCCCACTGGGTAGCGTTTTGTTGACGCGTAAAGTAATGATCCCCGTCCCTCTTGCAAAAATCTTTCGTCAACAGTAAACAAGATGGAAGCCTTAAGCTTTGATCTCACTGATGAATGCTTCGATTTCTTCCTTTGAAAACATTTTAAAATTATCGGCGACCGTTATCGTAGACAACTAAATATAAACAATGAAAACCAATAAGTAATGCAACAACTGTATTGGTAGAGAATATTTGATAACCAATCAAATTCAAAGTCGTTGACAAAAACAACAACAGCGCTCGATATAACATATCACTACTACCCAAGTGGGCAAAAACTTGCTCGAAGTCCGCAGTAAAGTCTAGTGTCTTTACTGCGGACTTTGAACAAGTTTTTGCCTACTGGCACGCATTATATAACATGCCAAATAAATATATGACCTAAACCCTATTCAGGGCTTTTGGAAGCTCTGAATAGCCGGGGGAGGCACAAAGTACCACCCCCTCCATAACTTTTAATGGAACCATGTTGTAGTGTTGAAACTTTCCAGAAAGTTAAGTCAACACTAAATTAACATTTTAGCAAAATAATTTTTTGATGACGTCATTTTCTAAACTATATACCAAAATAATATTTAAGCAAAAATAATAAGCAAAAAAAAAAATTAAAATTTATTTTTACCACCTGTCAAAAATATGGTTGTTAGGGGAAATATCCCTAGTAAAAAAATAAAATAATCATCCTAGATAAATTGTAGTCATATAAGCCATTCATTCAAAAGTTATGTAAAAAAGTTGGGAAATGGGAACACAAACAAACCTAATTATAACTGCTTAATATGACCTGTGGAGAAGTGTTTTTAAATAGTTTTCAGCTTTGAAACTATAGTAAAAGACACTCCACCATAGGTGATGTCTGGAAGTTATATATACAGGCTTGGATATACCTCAACATTCGTTGAATTTAACTTCTCTTCCATGACTTGTTTTAATATTGTTAGTGCTTGCCTACATGCTTCATCCAAGGTCATCGACTAAAACAACACAATCAAAGATAAGATGCATGCATTATCTAAAGTCATCGACTAAAACAACACAATCAAAGATAAGATGCATGCATCATCTAAGGTCATCGACTAAATCAACACAATCAAAGATAGAGCATAAATAATCAGACAGGAGTTTCAACTTACTTAGACTATTAAATAGTCTTTCGCAGGCATTCGGGAATAGTGAGGCAAAGGGAATAGTGACATTACCCCGTAAATAAGGTTCGGTTTACATGGGCTGCAAGTCTACAACTTACTGTAAATCTTGTAAATTTTAGAGGAGTTTTTATTAGAGGGAGGCGTTAAAAAGAATAAGATCAAACGAGGCGACCAATATAAGCGTAACGAAAATAACTATAGTCCGCAGTCGACATGCAAAAACATTCTGCCTGTAGCACACAAATACACACAAAGCACGAAGGTCTCGGGTAACGTTTTCAAAGTTGTCTTAGCGTCTTTACTGCGGCCATTGAACAAGTTCTTGACAACACACTTATCATACAATAGTAAGACCACAGTAAGTCCTTTTTCTTTATATTTGCGGCACTTTCAAACACCATAACTTATCTCATTATCGTTATTCCAAAGTAACTCAAAATATTACAGCTGCAAAGCATTCAGAACATTATATGGTTGATGATGAAATTTGAGTTAAGGTGATACTTAGACGATGCTAATCTTTCTTTAGTATTGTGACTGGGGTATTTTTAAATTTGAGAATGCGCTGCAATCTTAAAATTTGACATAAGTACTGGTAATCCATTACACGTATTTTTTTATATAAATAAACAACCAGTAGAGAAATTTATTAAAAACTTAAGCAATATTTCTACTCAAACTTCTATCCAAACAAGCAACAATAATGAGACTTTATAGTTCTAAAGGCAGCATTTACATGGACACCTAACTGAGTTTCACCCTAAACAATCTTGCATTTGATTGGTTTCTTCGTACAAATGCAAGATCGTTTAGGGCGAAACTCATTTAGGGGTCCATGTAAAAGCTACCTAACTCTTCTATGTGCTAACAACCTTATATCATTGATTTTCAGTATCAAAACTTTGATTCTGAAAATCCAGATTTTTTGCAAAACAACACTTAAGCAACATTTATACATTTTTTTGCTGACGTCATTAATTTTTCTGTAGCATCATCGGTAACACCTTGCGGCATGACTTTTTTTATATCGATTACTCGAGTTCCAGAAATTATTTTTAAAGTCTGCTTCTTTTAGCCAGTCCAGCCAAACATACTTTCAATATTTGCTTCGCAACGATTGTTGTTGGTATGGAAACAGAGTGCTAACGCTTGCAAAAATATTTTAAATAATGTTACTATCTGCTCAATACTTGGTTACCATGGAAACCCAAATATTATTTTTTAAAAATAAATGCAACTTTGAAGGTGGCCAGAAAATGCTAAAAGTTAAACCTACAATCCCTAATGTAAATTATGAGACGTTTTTGAATTTTAGCAAGCAATATAGCTACACCACAAGCAAAACGCAAGTGCTGAAAATGACCACTAGACGTCCCTTAAGGTTTATCCCAAGGGTTTATCCAAGTAGACTTAAGACTTAGGAGCTTAGGATCTTAGGACTTTTTAGAAACTCGCCA
>JAULBZ010004324.1:0-14936 GCA_032360805.1 Neoturris breviconis | reverse complement strand
CAGGTTTGCAAAATTTGTAGTTGTTTTTACTGATTTTCTAAATTTTTGCGAACCAATTTAACATCTATAATTCGAACCCTGAAAGGTTAACTTTATTCTATTTTCCTCTGCAGATGATTTTAAATCAACTTTATGATTAAGTTATAACAAATTTTTATGAAGGAGTGAGAGTAGTTACACATTCTGATATGATTCATGAGGAATTATTTAGTGAAAGAGAACAGTACCCCCAAATTATGAAATTATTTAGGCTTTCACTTTCAACGCCTAGCACTGCCAATGTGGTGCTCAACCTTGTATGTACACACTAAGCAGAAAAATCGTCTCACTGTTGTCGCTCAATATGTTAATGCACATTGTTCTTGTTGGTCCCAAAAAGTTAAATGACGATGATTATGAATTATTAGTAAACAAGAACAGGGACATGTCAGACAGAAGAATTGTTTTGTGATCCTTTTGTATTATACTGAGGTGGAAATAATCGTAAATAGGAGAGGAAGGAATGCTGAAAAAAAGAATGCGAATTTGCCCCGAATTTCTTTAATTTGCATTTCTCAAGATTTTCAAGTGATTCGCGTTCTTAAATTCCGCTTTTTTTAAGATTTTCAAGCGCTTCGCATGTTTATTCGTTTATTTACATGATGAAAAACAGTACAAAACAATACTTCCACAAACACTTTATTTTCTTAAGGTAGTATCTGTGGTAAAGAGTACTGAGTCAATGATCTTGCAATTAATAGGTTTCTTATACTCTGTTGCTGGATCGTTGACACCCTCATGAGCAGAATATATAGACGGCTATTTCAACTTTTAATATTACTTCTTATCATTTTTCATTGCGGATTTGGATTTTTTATGAAGGTGTTTCTTTAAAAAAAGGTGTTGATATCAAGTGGAATTCAGGGCTCGAAATAACAGCCGGTTATCACTGTGGAGGAGAGATTTTTCAGAATATTTTCAGCCAAGTTGGCTGAAAATATTCTGAAAAATCTCTCCTCCACAGTGATGACCGGCTGTTATTTCCAGCCCTGGGAATTACATTCCCACAAAATATGGGTAAAGTTATCTACAGTACAGTACCGTGAAATTTATGTCGTAAAATGCAAACATTTCACAGAAAATAGGAACCATCTTGTGGCCTAGAGATAAATGCTTTTTCCTGCATTATATTTCAATATCAGATCATAGACAACCTTTAAGACATCCAGCTTCTTGCAAGTGACTATTGTCCACAAAGGTTTTACATATTTTAAGATGTGTCAATTTTGTTTTGAGAAATAAGTCAAAAGGTAACATTGAACCTGTTTCTAAATGATATTTTCTAGTGTGAGTTCATAAATCCTACAAACGCAAAGAAATTCCTAAAGAATCCCAGATATATATACAGTAGTCATACAGTACTGACAAAAATGCAAAGCCAAATAATTTTGAATTAGTATCCAGTATATTCTTGCTTTATTTAGAGCTCCTGAAATAATATTGGGTTTGCCATTTGATGAAGCAATTGATATGTGGTCACTTGGTTGTGTTGCAGCTGAACTTTTTCTTGGATGGCCTCTTTATCCTGGACCGAGTGAATATGACCAGGTATGTGTCTGATTTTACGGTCTTTAAAAATATTTGTATTTATTAGTTTAAAACTACTACTTGGTGCTATCTGTACCATGTTATACATACATGCTATGTTTCTTTTCACTTTATTGACATTTTTTTATTTTTCTAGATACGCTATATAACTCAGACGGAAGGTTTGCCTTCTCAACACCTCTTTCATAACGCCATTCCATCAAAACGCAACAGATATTTTAAGAGGATATTTAATGTTACGGGTCATCATGAATGGGTTTTAAAGGTATGCATATCATATCAAAATATTTTGTTACTTACGACCTTCAGACAATTCTCAACTGAAATTATTTTAGATGGAACTAACAGCCTTTTAAAATATGGTTTAATCTTGAGTAGGAACATATTATTATATATGAGAAAAGGAGTATGACATGTGACACGACTAAATAAAACTGTTGGACATTGCCTTTGGAGGAGTATTTAATTAGTTGAAAACTATGCTCAAAAAGCACTCCTCCACAGGTGATATTTTGGCTTGATAAATTTGTAGTTGATTTGCGCATCAAATAAACCAATCAACCATTGATCCAGTATTCTCTTTTGCTGCATTATGTTTTTTGCTTCATCTTGAAATTTGTATGAAAAAAGTAATAATTTGTGGTATTTAGAGTCCAGAAGAGTATGAGCTTGATTCTGGTAAATCTCGAAAAGAAGAAGGAAGTCGAAGATATGTATTCAACCGTCTTGATGATATAGCTTCAGTATGTATCGTACAATGCTTAAAATAAGAGCAACTAAGGGACCGTCTTAAAAATAAAATGTACAGAGAGTACTCAGTCAATGATCTGGCAATGGATTGGTTTCTTCGTACCAAAGAAACCAATCTGATGCAAGTTTGTTGACCTAACATACTTCGATGCAGATTCATTTTTGTTTAATTTTGTCAATTTTAGTTAATTTAACCATACATTATCACGATCTTGTGTATCTCGTGTTTATGAGATTTTTAAAAATAGCTGCAACAAATATAAATGTCAAGAGTTTTCCTAGGGTTTCTTGCCGCTCATTTACATTGATAATAAATTTACAGTTCAGGAATATACTTGTAACAAGCGTCTCTCGTCATTTATAAGTTTACTTACAATGTTTAATATAAGAGCAAATAATCACTGTGGTGAAGAGTTTTTGAGCATTGCTTCAGGCTTTATAGTCTGAAGCTATGCTCAAAAATCGCTCCTCCACAGTGATTATTTGCTATAATTTTAACCACTGGTACATCTTTAATGTTTTTATAGTTGTATAAATATATTCCCTATCCCATATTTTTCTTTTAGCGAAACTTTCCTAATGCACTATCAGGCAGTGAAAACATGGCTGAAAGAGTGGATAGGTAAGGTTGTTTTACTACTAAAAATTGCAGCTTGTTTCAGAGTCGCTAATTATTAATTTATTGATTTTTTTTTTAAATCTTTTATATTAGGTAAGCACTTGACCTCCCAGACAAAAATAATTGCTGCTTCAGAGAGCTACTGTATGATCCAGTGATTGAAATAAGAGCATTTGAGCAAAACTCCTTCCTCCACAGTGATTATTTGCTCTATTTTTGAAAACTGAATGGATTCTTGTTTACCTAAAAATCCATTTATTATTTACATGACATTTTTTTTATATACATCAATAAATTTTGACTTAGGTTCAGTGATGCTTAAAGGAGAACTAACGACAAGAAATTACATACACTGTTTTGTAGATAAAACATTCCACTGTAGTCAAACATACACGAAATAAAAATATATTTACATATTTTTAATAATATAATTTAAAAGGGGGCTTTAATTGCTGTGTTCTTGTCCACGTTTATCGCCATTATGCACCACGGTTTCTTAAGGACAAATGTCTACAATATATTCTTGTGACGTCATTTTCCAAGCTGTTCATAATTCAATCATGTCTGGTCAGAGTCCATCAGAGTGAATAGTGTTGACGACTTTTATTGTTCAAGTGACTATGTTCTAACGAGACCTTTGAACCGACAACATCAGGATACACTAACGAACCAGAATACAAGAGTATGAGCTGAAAAAAACTTTCAGCAGTGCAAATAGAGCAAGTCTCGTTTGATAACTCTGATTCTGATGATGAAGATGTTGATGAACTTGACTCGAGTAGGATGGAGAATCTGTACTAGTGTAGATGCAAAAGCCGTTGCGTTATATTATATACGGTAATTGAACGTAAATGCTGAAATGCTGCAAGGAGTATGAAAAGTTACTGAGCTCCAAGCTCAATATTATTAACTGTATTTAACACAGCATGAAGCAAACGTTGTGTCTTAATAAAACTGTCCTCGAGACGGCATACATCTTGCATCAAAGAAAAACAGAATCTTCAAAGGATTTGATACAAGGTCCAATAACTAAATCATTCTTTCTTTTATTTATACACTGTTCATATTTTCACTGTTTTTCTCTTATAAAAACTTTTAAACATGCTCAAGTCATGACGGAAATTCTAGATAATAACAATAGAATTTAATTAAACGAAAATTAGGCATCAAATATTATACCCATACAATTATCATACCCACAACCTCAGACCTCATGTGAGATCGCTTATATGTTTATATTTTTGCTTCGCGAAATGACGTCAGAAAAAAATTGATAACGAACAGGATTACTCATAAAAAGTTTACTCAAATGATGAGAATTTTCAACCGAACCAAGTAATATTGCAAAGAAAGATTTTACAGAGTGATATTTCAGATAATTATGAACAAATTAAGATCAACTTCTAATACTGCCGTTAGTTCTCCTTTAAGTTTAGACCGCAATTCCCTTCCCTCCCCCCCCCCCTTAAATGTGGTTCAATCAATGGACATGCTTTATTTTCACACCTGGACTTTTATAAAACTTAGTATTCTTTTAGATATTTAAAATAAGCCTAGGATGCTTAAAAAATGAACTTGTATTAAGAAAAAAAACTTGGATAAGTATATATATTATTTTTTTTATGCAAAAATGTTTTTTTTCGAAAAAGCATTATTGTATATTCTGTACAGTACAATTAATGATCAAGATTTTATATCATATTTAGATCTGTTTTTGTTGATTTGCTAAAGAAAATGTTAGAACTTGACCCAGTTAAACGAATAAAACCTGTTGAAGTTCTGCGACATCCTTTCTTCACTTTTACGCACCTCACACAGTTCTACTATTGTCGGAGGTATGTAATGCATTTGTTTTTAATGTACTGTGATGAGTACATAGCTTTAATAAAGAATTATACTTATTTGAATTCGGTGCAGGTAGGCTGAGCAATTGAATTATTCATTTCTGTTTATTTTAGTGTTCAATCGTCAATACATGTTATGGATACAATAGCTTATCTCAAAGCACAGGCTGTTAACCAAAGAAATACAAACATGACAACTGGTGGACATTCTACTTGTTCTTATGAACCTACCAATTATGTTCAACATCCTCACCAACATAATGCACATCATATACCTAGCATGCAGGTATTTATTTCAGAACATCTTTAAAATTTAAATGCAGAATAAGGGGTGATTTTGAGCATAGTTCAGGATTTTTTGCCTGAAACTATGCTCAAAAATCCCTCCTCAACAGTGATTGCCCTTATTTAGAACACTGACCTACCTTTATGTAACAGTCACTTTTAGGTTCTTTTATGCCACCAATACAATGCAGAAGGGTGTTTTGACAACCAATATAGAATATCCATAGTATTTTAAATAAGAATTGTCGAGGAGAGATGTTTGAGCTTATATCCTTCATTCCTACACAGTGATTTATTTGTTCTTATTTTGAATACTAATCCTATTATTAAGCATGAAAATAACTACCAGATATTACCTGTGGAGGAGTGTTTTTTAACTGTGTAATATGTTGAAGTTATTAGCTAATATATATAGCACTATATTTAGACGAGAAGAATTCCACCAAATCATCAAATGTACTATCCAGCAAGAGATTCTGGCATTCAGTAAGTTTAAACAGAGTTCAAATTAGTGATTTATGAGTATAGTCTGAAGCAATGCTCAAAATTCACTCCTCCACAGTGACTTTTGCTTTTAATTTGAACACAATTAGGTTTCTATAATTCTTATATTTAACACAGCAGTGTTGTTGTTTTTCTAAAGCTAATAATTTTGGCCTTTATCAAATCCAAGGCATGTTTTTCATCTTTATGGTAAAGAAGTAGATCAATACAATCTCTCTTGCTAACATGGAGCGGTGTTTTGGAATAAGAACTAATAATCACTGTGGAGGAGTGATTTTTGAGGATTGATTAAAGCTATAAAACCTGAAGTAATGCACCAAAATTCCTCCTCCACAGTAATTATTTGATCATATTTAGAACATTGGATGGTTTGCAAAGAGGAGTACTAAAATAGATGACCTTGAAATTGATTTGTCTATTCCTATGAAGAAATGAGAGTAAATATGCACTACAGAGGAGTGCTTGCTCAAATATCTCTCCTCCACAGTGATTATTTACCCTTATTTCAAACATTGCAATGTACCTTCTGTTCTAGTGTGCAAGGACCTCCGCCACCATCTACAATCCCTATGCCACCTACTTCATGGCAGAATGTTGTCGATGATGTTGGATATATGTCAAATGATCCAAGTCCAGTAATCACCAGTCCAGTCCATTCATGGATTAAAGCTGTTGAAACCTTACCTAAAAATGTGATTGCTGAGGTACATCCACCAAAATGGAATTTATGGAATCCTGTTCCATTCCCTAGATGGCAATTTCATTTGAATACGTCTTCTAAGAGTCCGGAAAACCATAGGAATGATGTCTTTCACAATTCTCCAAGAAACAATACCATATACCCTTATGATAAAAGACATACTCCGCCAATTTTCATAAATGATAGTCCATGTTCATTGCAAAGTATTATTTCAATATCAAGTTCAAGTGATGAAGATGATGATATGGGATTTCATAATGGACAGGCATTTTCAAAGCATAACCGTTCTCTTTTTCATTGTGAAAATATTGTATCAGATACACCTAGTCCATTAGAGGCAAGTTCTCGTGCAATTATGACAAGTGCGAACAAACAACTTAGTCCAGTGTTTTCAAATAGATCGTGTCAGTATGGTGAAGCAAATATCGAAAAGGTTATTTGCAAACAGGAACCTACTCAAGTAATTCCTGTACATGATACACATGGTAGGGAATTTATAAGAGCAGCACATATGACTACTAGAGCTACTTCGTTTAGCCCTGTTGCCATTACGGTCGCCCCTGTTCAAGTAATTCCGCCATATTTTATTTCTCAAGCAGATACATTACAACAAACACACTATTACCCATCAAGAAATATTCCAGTAATGAGTAACTTAAACAATGAACATCAAGGTGATTATTCTACCAATCATGCTCAATATGTTGTTGCACCGAATGTGTGTTTACATATAAGTCATGGTGTAAATGCAAGATGTTGTGCTGCTGGTCCTCCTTCTTTCGAACATGCATCTCATACTAATGTACACATCCCATACCCTCCTGTTATTCACAAACCGACTATGCCTGGTGTCAACTCTCACATAGAAGCTGCTGCTACATTTCCTTCCTACTCCTATTTTAGCAGGTAGTGCATGGAATGACTATTAGTGTTGAGATAAGAACAAATAATTATTGCATGGAGCAATCCTCAAAAATAACTCCTCCGAATTGATTATTGGCTCTTATCTCGATCAATTACTTTAATATCTTTGGAAAGAGGGTGTGAACTCAATAATTTTGAATTGGATACATTCCATATCAAGATCGTTGATTTGGTGCTGTCCATCACAGGTATTATTTAAAGTTTCAACGCAGGTACTGGCCTCAAAATATCAGTTGTGCATTTGCTTCTGGAGGAGTCGTTTTGGGTACAGATTTCAGCTGAAAACTCAAAAACGCTCCTCCACAGGTGATGTAACATCATTATTTTGAGGTTTCAGAGGTTAGAATAAGAGCAAATAATCTCTGTAGAGGAGGGATATTGGAGCATTTCTTTAGGCTTATTAAACTAAAGCTTTGCTCAAATATCTCTCCTCCACATTGACTATTTGTTCTTATCTCGACCGCTGGGTTTACTATTTAAGCGTATTTGTTTTTCATTGGATTAAATATTTAGGGAGGTGCGTTTTATTACTAACCTTTTCCTACTATAACAGGGTACTCTCGAGTGACAAGCAGAAATTGACATCCACAACTTCTTGTTTCTTTTAAATATTAATCAGTTTATTACAGTAGATAAAGATTGTTTCTTTGAAACAGGACAAAAAACTGTAGCTATGCTCAAAAAATCATTGCTCCGTACCTATAATTTGTGTCGAGTTAGCTTATGAGCTATAGTTTCTGTAACAAAAGATATTGACTGTTGCATTGACTTGTTGGATCATATTGTTTCACAAAGCTATATCTAGATTTGAAAACATTAGCCCTATAAAGAATCCTTGATTTATTAAATGAATGGATCCCCTTCCTCTTCCAAAGAACTAAAGTTCCTGCCGACGTTATACCTAGGCTAAACTTTAATGTCATCGTGTTTACGCACATATGTTAACAGGCCTCTGAGTTCACGACGGCATTCCCCTGTGGAGGAGCATATTTGATGCTAAAGATGCTCCTTCACAGGGGAATGCGATGTGAGTTCAGAGGCCTGTAATAAGTTTTTAAGCTTTTATTAAAAGATATTTAATTATACAATTGAAGTGTCAACATCATGAGTATGTTTGTCCCTGCAGTGTTCGAATTAAGAGCAAATAATCACTAAATATACAAAGACTGAAGCTATGCTCAAAAACCACTCTGCCACAGTGATAATTTTTGCTCTCATTTCGCCACTGGTTTATGATAGAAATAAGTGTAAATCACATCTACGATGAAGTATATTAAGCCAGCGATATTTGTAGGTTCGTTGACACCCACCTTCGTAGCTACAAGCAAACGCATAACTAATGAGACATTTCATGAATTTTAATAGTAATACACACCACAAGTAGATTTCAAATGCAGAAAACGACCAGGCCAAGTCTCTAGAGATTTATCTCAGAGATTTATCTAATGGACTCTTAGGATCTTAGTTCTTTTTGCAAACTCGACGAATTCTGTTGTTCCTAGCAGCCTATTGCTACCAAAAATTTAAGGTTTTTTATCTAAGTGAAAATTTAAAATTTCTGCTCAAATTTTACCTTGTCTCAAATATTTATGTGACAGCTTGTAGATACATATTATGTTAAATTTTATTTTTAAGCGTTAAAATGTCTTCACACAGGTTGTCTTTGCAGTTTTATTGTTAAAATTATTCTCATATTTATATACGAAATGCTGATAATATTTCAAGCACTCATTCTGTTGATTCGCACTACACCACCCCCCCCCATCCCCCTTCACAGTGAGCAAAAACTTGTTCAAAGTCAGTTATAAAGACGCTAGAGCAACGTCGAATGTCTAGCGTCTTTGCCGTGGACTTTTAACAGCACTGGGACATTGATATTTTATAGTGTAATTCTCCCAAGTGGGCAAGAACTTGTTCAAAGTTCGCAGTAAAGACGCTAGACATTCGACGTTATTCTAGTGCCTTTACTGGTAACTGTGACAATGTTATTGTCGTCCAATGAGTATGGAGCAGGTGAAATATTGCACAAGAAGAGTGTTACTGTCAACAACCTTTCAATTTTGTTTGGTTTCGCCACTATGAAGTAACCATTCTGTTCAAAGGTAATTGAATCGGTACTCTTCTCAATATAATTTCATGTGTTTTGCTCGCAACACGTGTAAGTTAAAATTGACGTTACATCACGTGACGTCAATTTCTACCAATGGAATGTGAGTTATTCTTTTTTTATATCCCCAGTGGGCAAAAGCTTGCTCAAAGTCCGTAGTAAATACGCTAGAACAAGGTTTTCAACGTTATTCTAGCGTCTTTACTGCGAACGTTGTGCACTGGGTCTTGGAACTGCTCTTTTTTATTATAGCTATATATTTTAGCCTGAAACAATATTCAAAAAACAGATGATTACTGGCTGGTAATTTCAGTCACGTGGTGTTTCGTGAGTGTTTCTTATTTACTACATAATATACTTATTTACTTATGTATAGCTTTTCCTACTTAAATTTTCATAATATCCTGTTCTGATCAGTTTTTATTTGATTTAAGGGCAGTGTTCGAAACAAGAGCAAATAATCACAGTAGAGGAGGGATTTTTTAGAAAGTCTGAAGCACTGCTCAAAAATTCCTCCTCCACTATCTGTTCTTATTTCGAACACCCAAGCGAATATTTTAATACTTTCACGGACCCGTTAGGTAACTTTACCTCACTTCCCGTTGGTATGGTTCTGTAAGAAGCATATCAGCTAATACTCTAAATTATTGATTATTTATATGCGGAGGAGGTGTTACGTCATATCGATGGAAATCTCCATTGACATGCAATATTTAATATGAGTGAAAATGTTCCAAACTTCACACGGATCGTTAAAATACGTTCAATCTTAGAGGTTTGGGTAGAGTTACCTTTAGAAACGTTCTTATTGAGATTGTATCCATTTATTTTCAACATTATTCTTTAGCGAACTGCGCTAACAGTGTTCCAAATAAAACAAATAATCACTGTGGAGGAGGTTGTGTTAGCATAAAAAAAACACGCTCCTTTATAGTGATTATTTCCACTTATTTCGAGCAAAATATTTTAAAATTTAGAAATGCGATTCATAAATTCTTTAGTTTTATATTGGAATGTATTTTTGTGTGCGTGTGTGTTACCTGTGAAGAGGAGTACTCAGCGAACTTAAAATTGATTGGCTCTACCCATGAAACAGCCAACCAAATTCACGATCGGTCTTGGTGCTCTCTTCACGGATACTATTGCGTGTGTGTGTTTTCTAGAAGCGCATCATATTGTTCATTTGATTTAGCGAAAATAAACATTACTAATGTTAATGTACCTCTGCAAACATTTTATATACGAACTTTCCTTATTTCGACGGATTTGGCGTAAGTTTGATCGATACATTGAATACATCAATGTTCGAAATAGGAACAAGTAATCCCTATGAAACTACAAAGTCTGAAGCTATACTTAAAACACCCTCCTCCACAGTGACTATTTGCTCTTATTTCAAGCACTGGGACAATCAATGAGCATTCTTATCTTATAGCTTCATAAACTTTTAAAGCAAGTTACCCAGTGTGCAAGAACTTGCTCAAAGTTCGCAGTAAAGACGTTGTTCTAGCGTCTTTACTTCTGTCTTTGAACACGTTTTTGCCTTCTCAAATACGATACAGTACTTACTCACTTTTATTCCATATCAATATATAACACGTATATGATTTTTTAAGCCAACAAACTATACTTTGCTCGAGATAAATCCAAATAATCACTGAGGAGGAGTAATTTTTTTTAGCGTTGCTGCCTCCACAATGATTCTTTGTAGTTACTTATTCGAGTACTGCTGATAGTGGCTATTGATTGGTTGTTTTTAATGAAGGCACCAATTAATAACAGTTTATTTATTGACACGTTTTTTCTTCAAATACTATGTATTCGTTTATAATTACTGTATAGGTGAATCCTTCCTATCAGTGATCAAAATATGAGAAAATAATCACCGTGGTGGAGTAATGTTTGATATTCAAAATGTACTCCTTCACGGTGATTATTTATTTTGAGCACTCCTTTTCTTATATATATTTTTGGTGGTCAACCTTAATCACAGGGCTTCTTCTCTCTCGTCTTCAGTTAAAATGAGAGAGACGCTGGGAACTAGGTTATCTGGTGGTTTCAAGAATTAATAAAGTAAAATTATATTCGTATTATAAATATATGATACCCAGTGAGCGCACGACGTCAGTACAACGTCAAAACGACGTTATTTTGACGTTTTTCCGACGTCGTGTACCGGGTAGCTTAATTAATGGTTGTTGTGGAATAAAGATATATACATACATTTTTCACCTCTTTCCTCTGCTATTGTGAATTTATATAGAATGGTCATTACCGAACGTCAATCAAACGCAAGGTTGATTTCCACAAGGCGAAAGCCAATAGAACATATTGCATTGGTAGAAAATGTGTGACATCAATGTCGACGAATGGAAAGTATTATTTTTGCATAGTAGAGATCAGCCTTAATTCGTCCTTATTATCTTACGCCACTCGCTATTTTAGGGCTTTGTGGGTTTAAATCGAGAACCGTACTCTAAACTGTTTGCGTTCGCCTAGCACAAACAACCCAACCATAGGCATAAACTATTTTTTTTGACGAAGATTTATTTAATAACCTTTTAAAGGGGAACTAAGGTCTGGAATTATTTTTTTTTTAAATTACAGTCTAAGATGTCTAATAAATCATAAAATATCAGTAGATTTAATCAAAAGTTTAAAAATCGCAACGAAAGTCCGATATTTGTCATCAAAAGTACTCACGGTCGTCGCCATGTGCGATTTTAGTTGCCATGGTTTCATACGCCAAACACTATTCTTATGACGTCGATGTTGCTACATGATAATTATAAACAGAGTATCTTTTGTAGAAGTCGCACACGAAGGTCTAAAAGATGATCAGAATTCTTCTGAAATGGAAAATTACACTTATTCGGATACTGACGATTGTGACGGGAAGTTAGGCTACTCTTGTGAACCCGAAAACTCCAAGAGAGAGCTTGCAAAATTAGGAATTATCGTCGAAAATAAGGAAAGAAAAGAAGTCGTCAGTAGTTAGATCTTGACTCCAGCCGTCTACAAACCTCACACTCGTGGACTTTGTTCGACAATACCATCTTTAATTGAGTCAATGCTGCAATGAATCTTCGCCTCTCAGCGTCCTTAATATACCATCGGAGGAAAAGAAAAATATACTTCCTTCGCCGGCAAGCAGTGCCTGCCTAACAGGTTTTTTGGACTGTTCATCCGGAATCTGTAACATTTAATTTGCTCGCGTACCAATTTACCAAAATAGATATATATTGAAGATAGATATATCTGTCATGTTAACTTCTAAAATCAAATAAGGACAGATGACAAAAAAATATGTACGAAGAAGGATATAAAAGCAACAAAATATTTTATTTTTTTGTTTGGGGAAACTCATGTGTAAATCACTTAGTATTATATGATGGGAAATGACAAACTTCACCATTATTATATGTAACCATTTATCTAACCATGATTTTAGCTAATTTTTACATTTATCTGCTTTTTTAAAATTCTTCTGATTGGTCTCCATAAAGCAGTATTCCGATTCAAAACAAATTACAAGTTGATCAAAATCAAAACAAATGCTGGTATTGGCTTGTGAGCCTAATTTTATGTACTCTTTGAATAAAATAAAAAGCACGCATCCTTGATTATTGCAATTAATTCTTTTTTTAAAGAACAAACCTGCTTCGTAAAGTTGTACCTTAAAGAATATATCCTTCTAATAGCATTTGTTTCTGTTCTAGAGTTTCTCCTAAGAGAAGTATGCACTGAAGAAGAGCAAGTGAAACCGTAATTCTAAAGGAAGTGTATAAGAAGTTCGCAACATAATTCTAAGAACTGCGAACTTTGTATTTTAAAACATGAAAGTTCTCGTCACATTATTGAGCAGTCGTGGAAGCACTAAATGTTCATCCAAAACTTAGCACTTTTTATATCTGGCTTTTAAAACTTGCCTTAATTTGACTAAAAAAGGTATTTTTGGTTGTAATTTTAAAAAATTGATTGCAGATTTGAAATCAGCACCAACAAATTTGGTCACGTACCAATTTTCATCCAAAACGAAGCACTAAATTTGCCAAAAAGGTGTATAGTTAGTCAATATTATATTATGGCGAGCAATACTCGGTACCAAGCGCTGATAGTCTCTATTAATACGAAAGTTGACATATAAGCACTTGTGCTGGCTGCCGATTAACCAATGATACGCTTAATAAATTCCGTACAAATAGTCCCATATAGTCAATAGTTCCGTACAAAGTTTTTTTACTTTTATAAATAAAAATTGCGGATGATAGTTACGGGGAAAAAGCGATGGTGAGAACGAGCAATGGACAGCAAATTTATCGATTGTCCTTGACCTTGCCTTTGTATTTTATTATTTTTATGTGATGTGGATGGATTGAATATTGTTATATTACGGTGATAAAGAGTGTAAGGCATTTTTACCCTTTTAATGGTGACATTTGGGGATCCGTAACGGGGAAAAGAATTGCTAGTCCACACTTTGAAGGTACACAATCACCTTCACTGAGCAAAATATATTTCAAACTGACAAGTGACATGCACTGATCATACTCAAAAAAATTCCAGAATCCGAAAATATCAAGAAGTGTCTAAATGAGTGATTCTTTTATTCAAAAATGGAAATTGTTTGGCCAAACAATATGTTGCCACACAGTGAACATAGAAAACACATAATTTCTTACAATCTCAATCACTTATATATCTACACTAATATTCATTCTTATGGAGCAAAATTTTCAGGATATGTTACTGATAAGACAAACCTTTAAATGCGCTTCAGTAGATAGATATTTCAAAAAAATTCTAAAAGTGATTTTGTACCGTACCTTTAAGCTACATACTTTTACTTTGTTGCTTTATAAGACCACTAGGCTCTAATCTAAAAACGTTGATACAGCAATACTTACAGTAAAATAGTAAAATAGTAAAATAGTAAAATATCAAATTCCTGACGGTGGTTCACAGGCGGTGAACGGTGAACACGAACGGTGGCAAGGTACACGGTGGACGGAGGAACTGTGGATTTCACCAACGGCCCTTGGCTCCCCCCTTCCCCAAGCAAAACCAATAAAAATGTGACCTTATAATTATAATTCTTCCAAACTACTTTATAAACATTCGGACCTCCGCATTATCTGAAAACAAGCATAGATGTATATTTCTTTTCTCCCCCGTGCCAAATTGTAGGTGGAAGGGGGAGGGGGTGGAGGGGAGAAAAAAATTGTGGTCACCAAATTTTGTCAGAATTTTTTTCAAGCACAAATTTAAAAAGAAAAATTTACTACCTGTCAAAAATTTGGTTGCTAGCTTATCCCTAGTTATCATTCTTTTTTTTAATATGATCCTACAACTCCTCACTAATTATGAGACATTTTTGAATTTTAACAAACAATACACACCAGAAGCAAAAAGTGCTGAAAATGATAACTGGAATTTATCTCAGTGATTTATCGAGTAGACTTAAAGGTACACAATCACCTTTTTTGGCCAAATTTTCAATTTCTACGTAAAATGGATAAGTGACACACACTGAACATACTCAGAAAATTTCAGAGTCTAAAAATGCCAAGAAGTGGCAAAACAAGCAATTCTTTTCTCTAAAAACAGGAAATGTTT
>JAULBZ010004322.1:0-14937 GCA_032360805.1 Neoturris breviconis | reverse complement strand
TTAAAATAAAATATCAACATTGGGAGAAAGAGAAAGAAAGAAAAAGAAAAAATAGAGCTTAGTATACTAGGCTAATTAAATACATAAATACACAAGTGTAAATATCAGTAAGCCTGTCAAGAGAACAAAGATTCAAATAAGGAGACTGTGCTATGTATTATTCTATATAAGGTATACTAATCACCACTTACAAAGATAGCGTATGAATGAGAAAATGTTAACACCATGGCACCCAGTAGGAAGATGATAGCATTTATGATTATAGTAGTTTTTCTACCATATCTATCCAGCAACTGACCTATAAATTAATGTATGATCTTAAAAACAAGCCAGTCAAACAAAACATTTCAGTGTTCAAAATAAAAGCAAATAATCACTGAGGAGGAGGGATTTTTGAGTATTGCTCTTATTTCAAACACTGCATTTAAACTCAGTTGAATTTTTTTTACATATAATACTAAATACTAATAATAATAATGTATATTTATTAAAATATATAATGTACAATAGAATTCAAAGGTTAAAATTAGTAAAATAAATGAGTATACACTTTTTTGTGCATGTGTGTGTGTGTGTTTACAAAGTCATTAAAAGAGAAGGAAAAAACCTATATAAAAAAAAAGCTATACTTAAAAATTATTTTTCCACATCGATTATTTTTTATTACTTCACAAGTGGAGTGATTTTTGAGCATTGAGGCAATGTTCAAAAATCCCTCCTCCACAGTAATTATTTGTTCTTATTTCACAGCGGTTGAAATAAGAGTAAAGTAATCACTGCAGATAATCACACGTAATAATAATTGCATGCCTCGGAATTCATGCTAGCATTTCCCCTGTGGAGGAGCATCTTTGTAGGCTAATTTGCAGCCAACGTAAATTCAGAGGCCTGTAATTAGGTACCTCCAAATAATGAAGCAACTAAACCACCAATGATAAGTGTTGTTACAATCATTTCTTGTTGACGACATGATAAATTAAATTCAACTTTCAGTTGTAACATGGCGCCAGATATAATGCCTGTACAATAACACAACAATAATCAACAACCATACAAAAAACAACTTTAGGATTGTTACCAATGAACAAACAATCATTGTGGCGCAGTGATTTGTGAACATAACAATTTACTCATCCACAGCGACTATTTGTTTTTTATTTCCAGCACTGCATACTTATATTTATATAGCAAGAATAAATTATCACTGTGGAGGAGTAATCTTTGAGCATTGCTTCAGGTTTTCTAGCCTTATTTGTTTTTCGAACACTGTGTAATAACTTCATAGTAAGGATAAAGTTGTGTTTTATGTCAGCACCTGAATCTGGGACATTGCTGCATGTACTTTGTATCTACACTAACAAAGTAATACTGTTAAAAATCTAATGTTTGTCAATTTTATTAACCGTGTCCAGTATTTTCCTTTTAAAAAAAAGTTTCCAACAAAATCTTCTCCAATTTAAGTCTTTCATACTCATACTGTATCTATTCTAAATAGCTGGGACAGTGAGTGAAATAGGGTCTTGATTTTAGTAGTTTGACCTAATACATTTAAATAATACATCTGACCTCAGTGGTCCAAATAAGAGCAAATAAAGCTTTGTAGTCTGAAGCAATGCTTAAAAATCACTTCTCTACAGCGTACAGCGATTATTTGCTCTTATTTTGACTGGACCTAAGACATTACTAGGATACAATCAAACATATAAATGACAAAACCCAGTGGGCAAAAAATCGTTCAAAGTCCACAGTAAAAACAGTAGAAAAACAACGTTGTTTGCCATTGTTCAGGTTTGAACAGGTCTTCGTCAACTGGGAAATTAATCTACAAAGGTCATTATGATTTGATACTTTTACATTAATATAAAAAATAATATACCTATGTCATATCCAAACAAAATACCACCAAAAGATGCAACACAGGCTGCAATAGGTAGTAAATGACGTGGTGGTGATCTACTATTTAGAAAAAAACAAACCATAAATATTTAGTTATTTATTAAATTTTAACTCACCTGACAAAGTGACTCTCAGACAATAACAATCTTTTCAGATTTTGTTTTGTGAAAGATATTTATAATTTTTAAAAAACAAGTTGTTCCAAATATTTAGACTAGTTATTTAGATAATACTGACTATAATTTTACAACATATTGATTTATGGCTAAAAAACGGAATAAAATACAAAGGTAGATTATGGGTGCTTTTTCAGTGGGCAAAAACTTGTTCAAAGTCCACAGTAAAGACGCTAAATCGGCATTGTTCTGGTGTCTTTACTGAGGACTTTGTACAAGTGTATGCCCACTGGGCTTGGTCTCTTATTTATTCCATGACATTAAAATAAAAATTAAAGACAGTTATTATGTGAGTGTGTTAGAAAGAAGTAAACGTTTTCATGAAACAATATGAATTATGTGTTAATATAATAGTGTAGAAACCTTCTAGGTACATCATCATATTCTGAACGTTGATGTACATCCCCATTTAATGCTCTTGTTTCTGAGATTTCATCATTGTCTGTCAACAGTGTTTCTATAGTACAAAAGATACCACGAATAAATTACCATATTAAACCATATTTAAAAGCAAATAAACACTTCGTCTATATAAAGCCTGAAGCTATACTCAAAAATCATTTCCTCTAATAGTGATCATTTGCAAGCCTAAATATAAGAGTTAGACATCACTAGTGAAGGAGTGTTTTTTAGTACAGTTTTTAGCTGCAAAGCTGAAAACTATACTCAAAAACACTCCTCCACAAGTGATGCACTTATATTCAGGCTTGATTTGATCTCACTTCGAGCACAAAGATAATGATACTTAGCTGACTTTAGTAAGAATAGAATCCATAAATAGTTCTCATATAAAATTGATATGACCCAATAGATCATATTCACTGTGGAAGAGGGACTATAGAGCATTGCTTCAGGCTTTCTAGCCTGAAGCAGCTCAAAAATCACTCCTCCACAGTGAATCTACAAAATTCATGTTTTTAGTGGAGAAAAGTACTCTATCAAATCTGAAAATAACTGTCGGACATCACCTGCGGAGAAGTGTTTGAGTAGTTTTCAGCTTTGCAGCAGAAAACCGTAATAACAGACACTGCAACACACTTGATGACCAGCAGAATTGTTCATGCTTGGCTTACCTTCGTCACTTTTCCACATGACAAAAACTTCATATTAAATGAATTGAAAACATCTAATCAAGTTTTTAAATAATTCAATTATTACTAAAATGATAAAAACATCATACTTATTCATGTATTTTGTCTGATTGCTGTATTTTGTTTTTCATGCTTTAAAAGATTTTGTAGGCAGTGCTCAAAATTTACTATGGCAATCACCTGTGGAAGAGGGTGTTTGAACAACATGTTTAGCCGGACTAGCTGTAAAAATGCATTTCTCCAGGTTAATTACAGGTGATTGCAAGTGCAGTGTTAAAATTGTTTAGTCTGATCCACAAATGAAGTTCAACTATCTCACATAGTCTGTTGTCTTCTGTAGCTAATGCAGTACACTGCCGTCAGAATTCATTAATGTGAAAACATGTAACAGATGGTAATTTATGCATTATTTAATTATTCCTAACTCGACTCTTTATTGTGGTCTCACAATTAATAAAGGCACCAACAGTTACTATGAAAGAGAATTAATTATATTTCTGTTGCATTAATCATCATGCATTAATGTGTTTTCACGATAATGAATTCTGACATCAACATTATACATAAACATCTGCTGGAAACTATGAACTAAATTTAAATAAGTTAACAAGAATTACTTAATGTTTTGCTGAAATTGTAAAAGTCACACGAAACTTTGGATCGTAGTTGCAGATTAAATATGCTGTAAAGCGGCTTTTCAAACCATAAAATAGATAAACACATCATACACCATGAAATCCTAAGGACAATTATTAGAAATTAATAACACCAAAATAGAACAATATAATCCTTTTTAGCCTAAATCGTTCTCATGTAAATTTGGATCATAGCTGCAGATTAAAACTTACTGTGTTCAGTACCTAGTAAGGTTCATTGCTCAAAATAAGAACAAATAATCTCTATGGAGGAGTGATTTCTGAGCATACCTTCAAGCATATTTGTCTAAAACTATGAATCCCTCCTCTACAGTGATTTTATTCTTATTTTCAAGCACTGAAGGTTTCATGTTAATAAGTTTACAAAATAAATATACAATGAAAAGGGTTAGAAAGCAAAAGAAATTTATGTCCAAAGTATTCTTAAACAATTTTCAATACAAAGTTAAATACATAAAATGTTTTGTAGATACATGTTTCTATTTTCCAACAAAAATAACAAGACAAAGCCAAAGCCAAAAATAATAAAAATCATAAACAATGAAAACAAAAATCGAAACGGAACAGATAGAATTAATTGCAAGTAAAAATTTTCATTGTATCTTGTCAATAGTCGTCTGACATCACCTGTGAATGAGTGCTCTTTGAGTAATTTTCAGCCGCAAAGCTGAAAACTATATTTACACTCCTTCACAGGTGTTATCTGACAACTTGTATTGCCTCAAGAGCTATGTCTCCTGATGGAGACATTACAATGGCTTCCTTTGTTCATATTAGAAATAACAAAGAAAGATATCTCTATAAGGGTGATAAGACCATTGTAGTAGTATTTTTTTTATATTGACATCTCTATAAGAGCAAAAGTTCTCCATCTAGGCTAAGTTCATGATCAACAATGATACAATTATTAAGTAAGTAGAATAGTGGGAAATTTGTTATGCCCACAAGACAACATCTATAAAGTTTGTAGCTCTTCATCCACTCCGACAGACACTTCACTGTTACAGACCAATGAGGCATTGCTCTAACTTTCTTTCAGGTGTTTTGATTGATTTGCTTCAATACAAACCCAGTAGGTAAATACTTGTTCAAAGTTTGCAATATAGACGGTGTTTTTCTATCGTCTTTACTGCTGATTTTGAGCACGTTTTTGCCACCTGGAAATTAATTACATGTTTGCTGACAACAATCTTTTTCATAGATTAAATAATCAGTGAGGGAGTGATTTTTGAGCATAGCTTCAGGCTATGTAGCCTATATTCAAGCTCACAAATCCCTTCTCCACAGTGATTATTTACTCTTATTTCAACCACTGAATGACTTATTATAGCAGCTGCTCCAAAAGAAGAGTATTTAAAACCTCACAATAAAAAGATACAATAACCATCTCAAACTTTTGTGCTGAAAATAGCTTTTTTGAGAGATTTAGAGAAACTAAATTTGACAAAATTAAATAACAATGAAACCACATAACATCTCATGTCAATGACATAGTAAACAATAGCAACCAAACAAATCAAACCCATCGTCAACTCAGCAATCATCTCTTTATATTTTATATTTAAGTAGTGGTTAAAATAAGAGCAAAATAATCCCCTGTGGAGGAGTGATTTTTGAGTATTACTTCAGGCTAGCAAGTCTAAAGTAATGCTCAAAAACACCTCCTACACAGAGATTATTTATTTATGATAGAAAACTAAAACGTTAAATATAATTGAAATCCAGAAAATATTATATGATACAATGATAACAAAGTTCAATTGATACATGAAATTAGTCAGTGCATTATACAAGTTGAGTCATTGAAAATAAGGGTGTATAATCACTATGGAGGAGAGATTCTTGAGCATAGCTATAGGCTTTGTAGCTCAAAAATCACTCCTCCATAGTGAATATTAACTGTTATTTCAACCACTGGAATATAGACATAATTTCATATAAAGGTTGGTATCCAAGAGACAAAAATTTCATGGCAAAAGTCAATAGAAGACATTTCATCAGTAGAAATTGATTTCTACCAATGGAATATCTTCTTTTGGCTTTTGGTATGAATTTTAAGCCTCATGAAAATCAACCCTAATATTTCAGTTAGTATAAAATACATTTTAAAACAAAGAATTATTCCCAATTTTCCCAATCATCGTCATCATCCTAGGTGAAATATAGAAATTCACAAAATTATGATATGCACAGTAAATAGAGTTCAATATTCCAGGCTTAAACAGTAGACTAACATCCTGCTCAGGATCTAGAATTTCAGGACCATCTATGAAGAGTGGCATGTCTAAATTTATATCCAACAAAATCTGCTAGAGATGTAGATAAACTCAGAGCCATTTCATTCAAATCTAAAGCATTACAATTCTCTACTAGTTCTAATAAAATCGTAACACAAGAGTTCAGTTTGTAGCATAAATATGTGAGAAGTCAAGTACCTGTAATTTTCCAGAGGCACTTTTGTTTTTAATTTCTTCAACCAATTTTGCAAGTTCTTCTTCATTGACATCATCATCCAGCTCCAGATCAAAGTCATCATCATCATCATCTAATCCATCAGCATCGCTCTTGTTTATCAAAACTTCTGAATCATGTGATGATTTCCCTTCTAAGAGAACAGCAAATTTAATTATGCTCATAAATACATAATTTGCCATTTAAGCAACCAAAAGTGGTATAATGAAAAAGGTAGTTATCTGTACACAAAAGAAACTAAGGATGTTATAGTTAACTTCATTGTAGACCGTAATGTAGGTCATATTGCCGTTGGAAATAATGATTAGGACTGGTCTTTAGGCACATCTCCAAGGTAGCAACTTCCACCAATAAAAGTGTATCACATTTACTCTATATGTAGATTTATTCAATGCTCAAAATAAGAGAAATTAATCACTGTGGCAGAGTGATATTTGAAACTACCCAGTGGGCAAACACCTGCTCAAAGTCTGCAGTAAAGACGCTAGAAAAAGTTGAAGACCTTGTTCTAGCGTCTTTACTATTGACTTTGAACAGATTTTGCAAACTGGGTAGCTTCAGGCTCACTCCTCCCCATTGGCTATTTTGGGCCCTGTTAATTTTACCTGAATTTCCATTAGTGTCTTGTTTTATTTCTTGTTCCCCTTTTATTTTTTTCACTTTCATATCCTCATCAATACTGATCCATGAACTTATACTAGAAGTTTCGGAATATTCATGTTTCACATCAGTATCCTGAACAAGTTGGAGTCGAGAGTTATTTTGATATTTTGCTTTTGAACCCTTACTTGGAGAATTTTCACAAGAAAGGTCTTCTGTGAGTTCATTATCCGTTTTTATTTGTTTACCTTCTTCCAATTCATTGGTAAATTCATTTTCTGTTTTTATTGTGTCACAAGATTTATCCAAAGTCTGTTCAGAAGAAACTGCAGTAGTTTTCATAGTTTTTGTATGTTCAGGATTACAAGCATCTTTTTTAAATTCGTCAATACTTATTTCAGCGAGCGACTCACTTATTTCACATGTTTCTTTAGTAGATTCCTTAGTTTGTATTACACGAGTCATTGAGAAAGCAGAGGGTTCATTTATAATTACTTTGTTTTTATTGTCATCGTCAGAACATTTATCTATTTCAACACTTTCAGGTAAAGTTTCGTTAACAATAACAACTTTTTCGCCAGTAATATCCTTTGTATCAGAAGAAGGTCCTTTTTCTAGAGTCAGTACATCATCTATTTCTCTATCATCCATAGATGGTGAATGATCACTTGTTGGTACATCACTACTCATAGTTGGTGCATCACCACTCATAGTTGGTATACTCTGAGTTAGAACTTCTATATCTATGATGAAGAATAATTGATAATAATATTATTGTTACAGAAAATCTTCAAACAATAGTCAGCTGATACCATAATATTTGGTGTTCAACATAATTAATAAAAAAATTATGTCAATGTACTTGAAATAACAGCTGGCCATCATTGTGAAGGAGAAGACTTTCAGAATATTTTCAGCCAAGTTGACTGAAGATATTCTGAGAAATCTCTCCTCCACAGTGACTGGCAGTTATTTCAACCCATGTCATTGTTATTTCATTTCTCCAGTGAACAAATAACCACTGTGGAGGAGTGATTTTTGAGCATAGCTTCAGATTATAAAGCCTGAA
The DNA here is from genome assembly GCA_032360805.1 of Neoturris breviconis. Taxonomy (NCBI): domain Eukaryota; kingdom Metazoa; phylum Cnidaria; class Hydrozoa; order Anthoathecata; family Pandeidae; genus Neoturris; species Neoturris breviconis. The sequence goes on along the minus strand of JAULBZ010004322.1, from coordinate 6,977 downwards.
GCAATGCTCAAATATCCCTCCTCCACAGCGATTATGTACTCTTATCGACAACTGAAAAGTATATAGACCTTCGTACTTAGCAATAACAGTATCCATGTTTATTGAGAGGATCAATAATTTATATAGATTTTGTTGATATTCCCTTTAAATAAGCCAGGTATAGAATGTACATACATAAAAAGTTATCCAGCAGCCTTCTATAGTAGGATATATGGAATACATCGGGTTGTTCCATAGATACAACACAGATATAGTAAATAAATATATCCAATGTTTTATCAATCAGCACATTGCTGGAATCAACAGCAAATAATCACTATAAAAGAATGATTTTTGGACATAACTACAGCATAATTTTGTAGCCTGAAGCAATGCTCAAAAACCACTCCGCCACAGTATTTATTTGCTATTATTATAAGCACTGTAGTACATAATACCATCATCGTCATCTTCTCCCCACCCTCCATCAGTTTCATCCTTTGATGATGCATCATTAGCTCTTGCAAGAAGTTCTTCACGTTTCTTTTCTTCTGCATCAAGGAGAAATATTTGATAAAAATAACGCTGCCAAAATATGGTGTGTGAGAGAACAGCTGGTACCTAAAAAACATTCAACAAAATAAGATTATTCGTACTTATCTTTGAAAGGGAACCCAGTGGGCAAAAACAAGTAAAGACGCTGTCTTTACTGCAGGCTTTGAGTTTATAAGTTTATGTCCACTGGGAATTATTATAATAGCCTGAAGCTATGCTCAAAAATCACTCATATACAGCGATTATTTGTTGAGCGTTGCTGATACCAAAGCACGCTTACGCACTATAACAAAATGGTAGGACAGTTATCAGAATAAAGCAAGATTTGAACAGGTACCACATGGAGTAGTATTTGTTTAGTATTGTTTTCAACTTTTAAGCTGAAAACTGTACTCAATAAACACTCCTCCAGGTGATATCAGTTATTTTGAGTCTTGCATTCAAACATTGTTAAGATTAAAAACATTGACAAAAAAGTGTAAACAAGATTTAATGCAAAATTTTGATAATGTAAAGTATTCTAACAAATGGTAGAATGGTAGTATACCAATTGAGTATAGATTCCTCTAATAGCTGGGTTTTGTACAAGCATTTCTGACATTTCTGTTTTATGGTCATCCAAGTTAAATATTTGTAACCAATCTTTATATAATCCTAATAAAAAATTGTAAGAAAAATATCAGTGCTCCAAATAACAGCGAATGATCACTGTGGAGGAGTGAATTTTGAGCATTGCTTCATGTTAAAAAACCTGAAGCTATGCTCAAAAATCCCTCCTCCACCAGTGACTACTCACTCTTTTCAATTACTGTATTTTATCAAGCCTGTTAATGATCAGTTTCTTTATTGTTTTCATTGTTTGGGTAAACTAATGCATGTTTGTTGGCATATGGCTTCATCTACAAAATATTTGTTAATACCTTCAGGTTCGTTGCAGTATGTTCCAGGATCTGTTTGAATTGAATGTAATTTCTCCTAATAAGAGAAACAATATTATTGGTTTTATGTACCATATACAAGCTTCAAGATAATAGTCGCACATCACCTGTGGAGGAGTGCTTTTTTAGTACAGTTTTCATCTGAAAGTCAGCTGAAAAATGTTTTTAAAATGTTATTTTATAAAAACGACATTTATAAGAACATTTCAGGCTGAAATTCTTAACATGTTGCAGATAAGATGCAGCAATGGTAAACTAGCCGGAGTGTTCACCCTCTAGTGTATATTTTTGTATATTTTTCTTCCTTACTAGAGCTTTATCTGTTTATACTGGGATGTTTTATTTGTTAACCAGACGAGTAAGAAAATGATTAAGAACATAAGAGGTACTAATTGAAGAAGAAATAAGAACAACAAGGTTGATGAGATTTGAGATATTCTTATATATGTACTTTTTTTTTGATTATATGATCTTATTTTAAGCACCGTATCATAACGTGTATTATTAATGTTTGAAATAAGAGTAAATAATCACTGTGAAGGAAATATTTTGAGTCATGCTCAAAAATTACTCCTCCGCAATGATTATCTCTTATTTCATATAATTTTTACTTGTTTTCTATCATAACCCTGTAATGAATATTTGTCATCTGAAAGTGTTATAAGTTCTTCTTGAGTATCATCAGGTTCAATGGCCATTAATTCAGATACTGAATGAAGAAACTTTGATAAACCTATTAACAGAAAGAAAATTTCAAACTAATCAGTGGTCAAAATGGGACAAAATAATTGCTGTGGAAGGATTTTTTTAAGCATAGCTTCAAGCTTTGTGGCCTGAATCTATTCTCAAAAATCCCTCCTCCACAGTGATTATTTGCTCTTATTTCGAGCACTGTTACTACTCAAAAAGTGAAGTAATATAAATTGTGTATATTTTATCTGTGGAGGAGAATTCTCTGCTAATGAATATGATTGGTCATCTTATGGAGTGTTCAAAATAAGAGCAACTAATCACTGTGAAAGAGTGATTTTAGAGCATAGCTTCCTAGGAATCCTAAAGCAGAGCTCAAAAATCCTTCCTCCAATTAGTGATTATACATTCTTATTTCGAACACTGCCGGTAAAACAAATAACTGTACCTAATCACTTTTTTACCTGCAAAATTTAAGGCTAAGGTCTAATTTTTACTTAAAATGATCACACTTCTGTACCTTCCATTCCCTTTTTAACAGCTTTGTTTGCAGTGTCTTCTTCCCCACCAGTATCTTCCTAAAATGGTAAATGATGTAATGAGTGTGTTTACAGCTACATATTGCCATATCAAACACAATGTAGATACTTATGTATAAGTAATAATGTTTTATACATATACCTTGTGTTTGATGGAAGGATCATTCTGTGCTAAATTATTTTTTTTTTGCTATTTTATATACATTTTAAATTTTGGATATTAGGCTGCTAAAAATCGATTATTAGGATAGTGTTTTCTGTGTCATAGTAAAAAATGTCTGCATTTGGCCGTTCTACTTTTTATTTGACTTGATAAATAACAAATTTGTCAGGCATATAGCAGATATTTAGCCAATCACAACGGACATTGGTTAGGTTGTCATAATGTTATTTGTGCTAAGTCCAATAGCAAACCACCTATTCTCCAACCCTCAACTGAAAAAATATGACTCCTAATCATGGTGAAATCTCACTGAAAATGATTAATATTCCAAACCTCTCATTCTATCTGACCCCACCCCCACTACAAATAGAAGTTCATCCAGAAATATTGACACAGCAATTATTAAGAGAGGAGGTTGAAGTGCAAATCTAATAGAAAAGCATTAACAAAATTAAAACAGAAAATCGACTGCATCGTACTTTATTTGCCTCTAAAAAGAGTTCTGTTTATTGCAAAAATGTTACAAAGTTTAATAACACTTTTTCCATCAATTAAGTGAAATATATAACACACATATTTAGATAGTTCATATAGATACTCGTATGCAAACCTACTTGAATAGTATTCACTTGACTATTCTTTAACACATAATTCAGGCCCCTTTATATGCCAAAATGATATCTTTTAGGCTATTAAATACTTTACAAAAGCATGAAAATATAAAATAAAATATGCCTTTCTTCAGCCTGTGTTGCTTTGTTGCTAAAACATAAGATAGCTTGCCAAACTAAGCATTGGAATAAGAGCAAATGTTCACTATGGAGGAGTGCTCAATAATGCTCAATAAACAATGCTCAATAAACCGTCCTCCGCAGTGATTATTTACTATTATTTTGAACACTGAAATTCAAGGAAAAATTAACCATCAATGCAGGAATGTTTCAGGAGTCATCTTATATACCTATTGTTTTTCTATCACACCAAACAAAGTGGTTACGAAAATGCAGTAGAGGGCACACTTGATTTAAATATGTAACAAAACTCATTGAATGTTAAAAATGATAACTGATAATTAATCCAGGCTTGAGTTAAGACTTATGGAAATTGCTCAGAATTATAGTTAGTGAATTATGAAATATTCTTACAGATTTTTTTTCAATCTTTGCAGCTGTTTCCGATATAGCTGTTGATGTATCACCTTGAATGACATCAACAAATTCATTCAAATCCTTTTTCACCATTTCAAGTGTAACTGCAGACTAAACAAGCAAGCAAGAATAAAATCTAACTAAAAATAATTATTGTAGAACCTGTAGAAACCTACAGTATTGTTGTATTTATAAAAACTTAAATAAAAATAAGGTATAGATAGGTTCCAATAATACAGTATATCACCTTGCTCAATCATTTTTGAAGTTATATTACAGGAAATTCTGGTTTATTGTGGTAGTAGCATTGGGTTTCTGTATAAAAACTATATTTTCGTATATTCAGAACAAAAAAGAGTAATCATTTATGAAAGGCCATGTTATTTCATTCTAGATTTATTGTGTTTATCAAAAATAATAAAGATATATATCTAATATATATACCATATGAAATAAGATTTATAAAATACATGATACCTTTTCTTTAACAGTTTCAATCCAATCTTGTCCCCATGAACCCCACCAAGACCCACCTCCAGCAGGCTCCGTGCTATAACAGTGACAAGTTTGTTATTTAACAAATATAATATTGACGCTTATTACAGTACATACCTAATGTAGCATATGTTCGAATTTAAAAATAAAGGAATAGATAATACAGTATAACAAAAAGTTGTCAAAACAAGAGCAAATAACACTGAGGAGTGAATTTTGAACATACTGTAGCTTCAGGGTACAAATACTGAAGCTATGCTCAAAATTCATCAGTGATTATTTGCTCTTGTTTCAACACCTGATTGTTATACTATACTATATATTACAAACATTGCATCACGAAGGGACTGTCAATTCAAAATGTGTTGATCGCATAAGTAGCATAACATGTTATTCTTTTGTTTTTTTCGAAAAAAGGACCCTATTTAAATTGACATGACTATATGTTTCTTTTGTTTTTGCCAATATTAAATGCCTGCCGGACATTTAGACAGTTCGTATTTAAATAGTTTTAAATAACCAGCTAGGTTTTTATGCATTATGCATTATAAATATTTCGCAAAATTTAGGATCAAAACAAAGTCAGCATGGTTTTAGATCCGGATGTTCTTGTCGGAGCCAATTATTGCAGTAGAAGGTTAAGTTCCTTAACCACTGTTAATTACGAAAGTCTCGTATCCGTGGTACCATACTACGTAGACCTCGCATCTGCAGTATTTTCAGAGTGGCTGTTTTGGACCGCTCATCTCTTAACATATACCGTATATACCTTAGCATATACCTTTCTCAGTGGCGGGAAGTCTTGCGTTATTTAAGAGCACTCATTATTTATGAAACGTACATATTTTTTTTATAAAGGAATGAAGGGGTCTACTCGTTGCTCTTGGCTATTTATGTACTCATTTAAACTCTTATCAGGTTTCTATGTCCATGTTTATATGGTTTAAAATTTTAACACTACAAAAAATGTCAGAAGAGGCAGAAGAGGCGGCCGTCCATGGACACCTGTTTCTTGAAGAACAAACCCATACCAAGTAAGTATTATTCCTGCATCCTGTTTCTGTGAAAATTTAATACTTAACTGTATACTGTAAGCTAGCTATTTATAGCTACCACACAAAACTAGAATGTTCCACACAAAAATCTTGCTGTACGTTAAAAATATAGCTGCTAATAGAAAGGTTTACCTGGATCCGGCTGTTGAAGATTTTTCCTTCTCCTCCATGTCAAACGTAACCTGAATCAAAAATGCAACTCCACTTCAGATCTCAAAAACTCATGAAAAAAGCAGCTAATGCACGTTTTGTCTGTAGTAGTTCCTTTTTTAAACTTTTCCAATGTTTTTATTTTGTAGCATCTTCTTCAAGGGAATTGGTTTGTAGTGTCTATGTAATTTAACAAGAGTAGTCTAATAATTTTTTTCAGGAAACGTGACCATGGACAAGAAAACACTAGGCTACATTTTAGGAATGCAGGAATGCAGGCTAGCCGGAAAATATGAAAATACGAAAACGTTCTACTTTATTACGAGGCTAAATACACATGCTGGCATAATCTTTTCAAGATGGCGGAAAAGTACGACCTGACTTCCCGTGTGGGAACATATTTAGACAGACATTTGGTCTTCCCTTTGTTGGAATTTTTGTCTAGTAAAGAGGTATTATTTGTCCTATTTACTTCAGGAGCTCCCGGACATTATATTGCCATTATAACCAGTTGCGAAGTCAGTACTGCAACTCACCTAGGTACAGTATGGCTGCTTCCGAAAATTATGAACAGAAAAGCAAACCGGCATTGACCAGAGACAGGCAACGCAGACTCATACAGCAAAGGCCACTTTAGGACCAAAACCGGTGGTAAAAATCTAATTTTTTTTGCGTATATTCTATCACCATAAAAAAAGTCATAGATTCTGATCTAAAATATTAGCTAGTCGTATCTATAAACTCTTTGAATTGAACCAGTTGATATGGGAAACACTCCACCAACTAAAGGGGGTGTGAGATCAGTATTTTAGGCCTTATTCCAGGAGTAAAACAGCAATAAAGTATGATGTAAGTTAAGAAATTTGTGTCTCTTTATATTTCACATTTGTATTTTAATATCGACCGTGCGTAATGTATAGACTAAATGCCCCCCCCCTTTTTGTAAAATTTTCAATATCAAGTTTAAAGGACTTGAAGAAAAACTAGAATAACCAGTGCTGTAAAATTGAAATATTTCATAACAAAATGGCTGAAACGAAGGTGATAGCCTCGTACAGAGCGAGAATAAAACTAGCGCTTCCTTGACGACAAGAACAGTGGAAAGTGTTCTAACGTTTGCATAAAAAGATTTAACGTCCAGTGGTTTGACTCCTCTCCCCTAAATGTCCAATGGACGCTAAGGGGCCGCATCCATACTCAAACTGCCACGGATAACGGGACATGACCGTTAGGGGGTGGGTGGGTTTTCTGTGCGGGAGTTATCT
>JAULBZ010004321.1:0-14937 GCA_032360805.1 Neoturris breviconis | reverse complement strand
CTTAACCATGCCATAAATAAACCTAAATCATGTCATAAAAACCTAAATCTATACCATAAGCATAGTTATAACCACGTGACAATATCAATAATAATAGCCATCCATGTCCCATAACATAAACCTATTAATCTAAGCCATATGCAAACCTAAATCATAACCAAACCATTAGACAGGAAATATTTTCGAAAGAACTAGCGAACAGGGTAACCTTTGATTTTCCAACGGAAATGCGTTCCAAACATACGAAAGATTAAAAGTTCAAGATGGTCCTCTCGCGATTTTGCTCCATTGCCACGTGAGCGATGATGTCATGGATTTACGGTCAAGAAAAAATGAAAGTCACAATTTCCACCTGTTGTTGGTATTGATCGTAAGGTATTTTAAAACGGAGTCTGTGAACCATGATCAATAGCCCAAGGCTGCCTTAAGTTTTACCATATACATGTTATTAAGTGGAACGTACCATAAATCAATACCTCGTCAAAACGCAACGACGTCTAAGGATTGTCATTCTGACGCAGTGATATCATCAGTATGGACCGTTGTATAATTTTTGATTAAAAAAAAAAACATTTTAGAAAAAAAAAATATTAGAAAAAAAAAAAAAAATGGCAACGCGACTTTAATCTTTTTCTGGTCGGTGGTCGGTTGGTCAGTGTTCGGTTTTTACTGGTCGGTTGATCGGTGGTCGGTGGTCGGTTGCTCGTCGGTGGTCGGTGGTTTTGGAATACGCCCTAAGAAAATGATCTGTTCTGAGCTGGCTGTCTCGCTCAGCTGGGAAATCGAGAAGCTCTGCTGGGAAAATGATCTGTTCTGGCTAAGTCTTTTTTGCAACGAGCTAGGAAATTGAGGTGTTCTTACAGAGATGAATGGTCAGAATTAACATTAGAAAGATGAGATTTAGCATTTAAATTTGTCAAGGTCATATGAAGGTGGAAAGCAAGATAATGGTAAAGAATTCCACAAGTCAGAAGTGCGAAGAAAGAAACTAGTTGATAGAAATCTTGTGACAAAAAAAGGTGACTAACAGTAAAAGTACGAGCATAACCTAAGTATCTAGTCTTACGAAGGAAAAATAGTACATCAGGGCCCGGTTATTCGAAAGTCGATTAATGCTAATCTAGGATTAACACTGGATTAAAACTACTTTCTACCAATCAAATGTCGTGAAAAGACAATTAATCGAGGATTAAACTAATCGTCTTTCGAACAACTGGGCCCAGGGGTCAAAGACTTCAAACCAATTCATCAGAACAACAGTCATGGAAATACTTATAAAATAAGGACAGTGAAGCAACATGGCGACGATGAGATAGAGACTGCAAATTTGATGAAAGATCAAGTTCAACACTATTAATTATTATTTTATGAATCTGGTCAAGTACCAACCTCGTTCCCAGGGCTTCTTGCCTTCAAAATACGCATATTGAAAAGGCAAGAATCTCTGGGAACACGGTTAGTCAAGTACCTTGGGGGTAGAACTTTTCGCGGGTATTTATTTTCGCAAATGAACAGTTTAAGATTTTTTAACGGGCATTTAACTTCGCAAATGGCAAAGTTTTTCGGAATTGAAAACAGATTTTTAAACTAGAAAACTTGGTATTCACGAGAAAACGATAAATAAAAATACAAATATCATGTTTTGTCTTCCATTTGAAACGTAGAAAAACCTAAAGCTGTTCCTGTTGTCAAATCTAAAGACGTTCGGACCATGTTTTTCACGAGAAATCAGCGAACTAATGACCATAAACCCAATTAAAAAATAACGATAATAATTTTTTTTCGTGTGTATTTATTTACGCGAGCAATTACAGAAGTTTTCGCGGGTATTTATTTTTGCAAATAATCATTTTTAAGAATTGTCGTGGGTATTTTATTTCGCGAAATAGAAACTCGTGAAATTTCTACCCGCAAAGATTTATACCGCTAAGGTAGATACGCGCGTATTTCCTCGTTTACGGCCGAGGATATTCTCGTTCCGTACCAATAGCCATTACGGTTCGTGGCCCTTTACGTGAAATCATAACATAGAAAATGGAGGATGAAGTCGTAGCAAGACTATAGTCTGGCAAAACCGCAAAACCAAACTGCTACGGGACGTCCCTTTCTCCCTTTCTCATCTTTACGTTCACAGATTTTAAAATTTATCTTTATTTCTTTTCTTTCTCCTTTCTCGTTTTTTTCTTCCTTTTTTTTTCTTCTAAAAAATAAGAGATTTAGTTTGGTTTCCAGACTATATAGCTAGCTACAGCAAGACGTAAAAAAGGTCCAGACGTTGGCAGGTTGGTGTGTAAGGGTGGAAGGGACCATCTCAAAAATAAAATCACCAAAGGACAGTACTGAGTCAATGATCTTGCAATGGATTGGTTTCCTCGTGCTGAAGATACCAATCTATTGCAAGTTCGTTGAACTAAGGGTCCATTCTTTTCAGTTTTTACTGCTCCAAACACTGATCCAAACACTCGTGCGTAAACACTCTTCCGACAGTCCGAGTGTTTGGAGTGCTCTAAATCTGTAGATTCCATTAGCTGGCTAGAGTGAATGATTAGGCATAAATATTAAACATTCTAAACACTCTACCTCTTAAGGTGGTGTACTCCAAGAGGGAAACGAGAGTGAAAAGAGTGCTCAATGGTACCTCAATTTTTGCTTGCTATGCAAACAACGATCGATTCAGACATTATTTTCATTTTCAAAACACTACAAATACGCCGCGGTCAGGTTTTCTATCAGAATTTTGAAGAGAGCTGCAATATTTTTGTCAGGAAAGTCTGACCGCCACTCAATAATAAATTTTCAAACCAATCAAAATTGTACAGTACTAGCCATGTTTTTTATCATCCGGCATTATTCGTGGTCACTAAATGCATGGTTACACTTTAGAATAATGAATAAGTATCACTCAATTCATATTCTAGAAACCTGAAAGGAGGTCATCCTTGTTTAAGAAGTCAAGAAGCTAGGTTCTTTAGAGCCACTATTGAGAAACAGAAAGAGGGAGAAAATCTCAACATAGCAACTACTGTCACAGCTATATATACTATTATAATGAATAACTGTCACACAATTTTCCTCTCAAAACCTTAAAGCAGTCATCCTTGTTTAACAAGTGAAAAAGCTAGGTGACCTGATCCTTTGTTCAAGCACTTTAGGCACCTACGGATTTGAACAAGATGGAATCATTCTCCAGATGTAACAAAAGCATATCTGCAATAAAAACCGAGTTAAAAGACAAGGTTAAGACTCCTTTGTAGCCACTACTCCGGAAGAGGAAGAGGGAGAAAACCTCAGTGTAGCACCACAGTCACACAGCTATATATATATAGTACTCAAATGAGCAAGTGTCACACAATTCATCTTCTTGAAATCTTAAAAGGGGGTCATCCATGTTTAACAAGTTTATAAGCGAGGTGACCTGATCGTTCGTTCAGGCATTTTAGGCACATAATGAATTGTATAGGGTAGAATGAATCTCCAGGTGTGACAAAAGCATATTTATAATTAGAACCAAGTCATTAGACAAGGTAAGACTCCTTTGGAGCCACAATTGTTTGAGAACCAGCGAAGAGAGAGAAAACTTTACCATAGCAACTGCTGTCACACAGCTATGTATACTATTATATTAAATAAGTGTCACACAATTCATATTCTCAAAACCTTGAAGATGACCATCCTTGTTTAACAAGTGAAAAAGCTAGGTGGCCTGATCCTTCGTTCAAGCACTTTAGGCACTTACAGAATTGAACAAGATTGAATCAATCTCCAGGTGTGACAAAGGCATATTTACAATAAGAACCAAGTCTATCTATAGACAAGATAAGGCTTCTTTGGAGCCACTATTGAGAGCCAGGAAGAGGGAGGAAGCCTTAACATATTAACTGCTGTCACACAGCTATATACTATTATAATGATGAATAAGTGTCACACAATTCATATCCTCGAAACCTTTAAAGGGTTTAACCTTGTTTAACAATATAGAAGCAATGTGACCTGATCCTTCGTTCAGGCGTTTTAGGCACATACAGTAATTAGTTGTACAAGATCGGATCAGTCTCCAGGAATAAGAATAGCATATTTAAAATAATATCCATGTCAATAGACAAGGTTTAGACTTCTTTTAGACTTCTTTAGCCCCTGCTGAGAACCAGGAAGAGGGAGAAAACCTTAGAATAGCAACTGCTGTCACATAGCTATGTATGTATATTATTGTAACGAATGAGTTTCACACAATTTATCTTCTCAAAACCCTGAAGGGGATCATCTCCAGGTATGACAAAAGCATATTTAAAATAAGAACCAAGTCAAAACAATACTCCTTTGGGGTCACCATAGAGGGAGGAAACCTTAACATAGCAACTGCTGTCACACAGCTATATAAACTATTATAATGAATCTCACACAATTCATCTTCTCAAAACCTTGAAGGCGGCCATCCTTGTTTAACAAGTAAAAAAAGCTAGGTGGCCTAATCCTTCGATCAGGCATTTTAGGAACAAAATATATGATTTGTACAAGGTAAGATTCTTGTTTAACAAGTCAAGGAGCTAGTTGAGCTGATCCTTTGTTCAATAAATTTAGGTACATAATGAATTGTACAAGATGTAACAATCTCTAAGTGTGACAAAAGCATAATTTAAAATAAGAACCAAGTCAAAAGACAACGTTAAGACTCCTTTGGAGCCACTGCTCTGGAACAGGAAGAACGTACACACAAACATAGTAATCACTGGGAAAATTATGAAGTGTAATGAACATGGCAGGCACATGACACGAGTGTGCGCCTTAATTTTGAAGCCGACACTCCAATTTGTTGTCAGAATAATTTGTTAGCAAAGTAGTACTCAGGCTTTATTCTGTTAATGAGAACAATGCTGAAATATTGAAGGTACTTAATTTGGCACATATGCTGTTACTCCAACATGGGTCAGAATGATATGTTATTAAAGGTAGTACCCAGACTTTATTCGGTCCGTGGGAGCAAAGTTGAAATTTTGAAGGTACCTAAGCTCACTCCAATACTCTGATACGTTGTCAGAATAATAATGTTGTCAGTAGTACCCTGGCTATATTTTGTTTGTGGAAACAAAGTTAAATAATTGAAGGTATAGTTCAGAACTTTGAGAAGTATTGAAGCGGACTTCATTATTCTGATGACGTATGAAAGTGTCGGCGTACCTGTGAAATTAGGTAACTTAAATATTTCAACTTTGAACAGAAGAAAACCTGTGTAAGTGTACAGTGATAACATATAATTCTGACGACATATCAGACTTTTGGCATATCCTTCTTCAATCTAGGTGGATTTCAACTTTGTTCACACAAACAATGATACTGTGTGTTGCCTGAAGAACGTCTCCTTCATAAATTAGGGATTACTGTGTAAATTACGAAACAAGGAATTAAAAACAGCGTGAATAATACACTGGTAGAAATTTTCTTTGTACTAATAGAAAAGAAGGGATGAGCCAGTTTACTCGAAACAATCAAGAGCAACAGTGTCCCAAAAGAGTACATCTTGCTTGACCAATTCTACCCTAAGGTATTTTTATTGAGACACCATCTATAATCTATCTATGTCAGACACTAAGCTGGTATTTTGTCCACTATTAAATTGAAATTATTGTTTATTTTTGTTATTTATTTAGATTATAGAGCTATTCAAACTTAAACAGATGATTAAGAAATGACTTGTTTTTGCCAAAGACATTGTTTCTATTTATTCATTACATTAACTGTTATATCTTATGTTTATGCTGGTTGCGGTAAAACATATAACGAAACATCTGGGACAATAAAAACACCGAATTTCCCAAACGAATATGCATTAAATATGCACTGTATTATCAAAATCAAAGTTCAACGTGGGTATAGGATTAATTTAAAATGGAAAAGCTTTCGAGTTAATGGTGCCATGCAGTGTAATAATGGTGGTGATTATGTAGAAGTATCCATTGGGTGAGTTAAAATCTAGATTCGTATAATTATAGCATAATCAACTCTACATTATTGTACCGAAATATTCGGCTACCGTTAGTTTCTGTACTGCAGTTATGCTACAATCTTAGTAATAATCAAGACTAAAAATTCGTAGGGTAGTATTTTGTAGTAAAACCAAATTTCATAAAGTTGTTGTAATTGTTTGGTTATTTTGTACCAAAGATTACATAATGTGGAAATTTTATATTGAACAACTGATTTTAGGTTTTACCAAATAATTTTAATCTATTCAATACTGTGCATGTATATGGAACACTTTCTTTTTGTTTTCATGTTTTTTTTCAAGCCCTAATTTTACGAAATTAATCTTGAAGGAATATGAAATAATTTGTGATAAAGCACCTACTGCATTATTTTTTTCGCCTCTGAAATTATCCTAATACAATAATGTGTTTTTGGATACATTCTGAATTTTAATTAAAAAGTCGTCCAGAAAAACTTATATAATTTCTTTTAATTTTGAAGAAATGTCCTTATCCCTATTTGGCCTCCAAGCAAATATTTTCTGCCACAAGTACTTTCTAGTTCCGCCATTAATATAACACATGACTTTTTTTGCTGATGTCATTTTGCAACATTTGGCAGACATTAGTACCTACATTTAAAAAGCCATAGGTTTGATTGAGAAAATATTTTTTAATTCTATTTACGGATTCTGAAAAGCAATTAAATTCTCTTTCGTAGTATATGTCAAAATTATTTTATGAAAGTGACATCATCAGCCAGTAGGGGGCGCCAAATCTATCAAAATTTCTTTCAAAGTTATGACACCATTGTCATCAAAACCAGTAATGTCAACTGATTCTTTTCGTGATGAGAAACAACTGGTGAAAATTTCATTATCATATCATTATCCAATTAGTTAAAGTTATAACAAGTTAAAAGATTTCCCCACATAAAAAATTGTTTTCATTGCTGGGTTTCTGATATTGCCGGTATCTTGAGAGGTAACGATGCTACGATCGTGTAATTTGGCTATATGTGTAAATGATAAAAGTCGGATAGTTGCAACTTGGTACACTTTATAGTATCAGAGTTATTAATATAATTTTGGGAATCCCCCCCCCCCCAGGTCAAATATGGTTAAGTTCAACTCCTTTATTTTGTTTCCCTAGTAGCACGGAATAATAGTTATTACTATTGTTAAATTTCATCATAGATGCTCCGAAAGAATCCTTACGCGATTCTGTAACAAAGATGGGGATTTTATTCCTAATGATATATACTCCACAGATGAATGTATGAAGATAAATTTCTACTCTGATAGCAAGAGTCAAAGTAGCATTTTTAATGGTTTTTCTGCAGAGTATACTGCTCAACCGATAAATCAAGCAGTGCCACAGCCTTCACATTGTAATACGAAGTATGTATTCTAGTTTTGCTTCACGACAGTTTGAAATTAGAGCGGTTTTTGAGCTTTGTTTTAGACTTTCTATGCTCAAAAATCCTTCCTCCACAGTGATTATTTGCTCTCATGCAGTGCTTAAAATAAGAATGAATAATCACTATGGAGGAGTGATTTTTAAATAAAGATTCAAGCTATAGCCTAAAGGCCGTTTTTCACTTCAGAAAGTTCTCCGCGGAACTGAAAATGCGCACGTGTAGAAAGAAAGTAGAAATTCCATTAGTAGAAATTGATATCACACGATGTGTCAATTTTTATCAATGGCATGTGTATAATTTTGTTCTACGCAAGTGCATGTTCTGTTCCGTTTCCGTAAAACGGAAAATCTTCTGAAGTGAAAAACCGCCTTTAGGCTATTATGAGCGATCTATTTTAAGCTCTGAAATTCTGTGGACCTCGTCCTATACACAAATGTAATGTTCTCAGTAATTGAAGGTCCCAGGACTTTTTAGAACTACACATGTGCACTGATATTTAAACGAATGCCAATAATAAACGAAGACATCAACAAAGCTTAGTGATTTAATAATTTTATGTTTATGTTTTTGCCGCCTAAGTGAAAAGCAACTGCACTGGAGAATCTGTTAGTTTTGCATAGACCGAGCTAAAGGTCTGGTAGACCAAGATAAACAAGCAAAGGTCTGGTACATATTCTGTGATGCATCTTCTTTATTTTAGGTTAGTTGCTCGTTCTGGTATTATTAAGTCTCCAAGTTGGCCACTTAGCTACTACAAAAAGATTCCTACAATTTGTACATGGAAAATTGAAATACCAGAGGATTACATAATAAAGTTCTTGTTTATGAATATGGATACGTATGCACCAAATGATGGCAGTAAAAAATGTTTTGTTTCGGGAAATGATTACCTTCAGTTTAAAGGTACCCAGTTATTTGAACGTTGTTCTAACGCTATTTTAAACATTCATGAAATAAAAATAATAAACATAAAATAAAAAGCAATCGAGTGAAAAAATGGCACTGAAAAAATGAACTAATGTGTCCCCAAGATGGAAAGAATTTTTTTCTCCCAATGGGAATTAATTTGCATTTGCTACAAAAGGAACTCCACAAATCCGAAGCTCACTGCTTTGGTATGTTCAAAAATCCCTCCTCCACAGTGATTTTGTGCTCTTATTTTGACTGTTGGTACCAGGACGGTAACTTAGCAAAATTTGGGTAACTGCTGACAACTCCCTTCTATACAGGTAGTAATACATTACTTTGACTTCTACTATGCCTTTGTTAAGACTACAGTTATTTCTTCAGGATTTGAACCAGATAGTATCATGGGTCAAATATTAAATAATCACTGCAGAAGAGGGATTTTTGTACATATCTTTAGATTTTGATGCTCAAAAATATCTCCTCCACAGTGATTATTTTCTCTTATTTTGATCAGCAAATATTGGGGACCATTTCAAAAATTCGTTCCCAGGGGAAGAGTTCTGAATCAACTATAAATTGCAATTGATTGGTGACTTTGCATTGAAAACTTAGCACTCTTCATCATAGATTAATGTTTCTCAAAATTTGACTTTTTTAAAGCTGCTAAGATAATCTGCTTTTTGTAGCGAATTTTGGAGATGGCTCCTTATAATTGTCTGTCTGTATAGAAAAGGTTATGCAAACACAGGTTGATAAGAACAAAGCAACGAAACCTCAAAAATTTTCTCCTCCATATTGAATAATTTAACTTACTAGGAGCACTGTACTGATTCCTTACCTATTCTTTTCTTCAGGTCGCAAAAGATCCGACAATGAACTTCTGGATTACAGATTTTGTAATCGGCAACCAAGACCATTTTATCGATACTATGATTATTTTAAAAGCATTGATATTTCGTTTAAAATTAGATCAAATACGAACCATTCATATAAAGGATTTATGGTTGGGTACACAATATTTAAAAAAACAGGTATATTCTTTTATTCAGTCCTCCAGAATAAGAAGAATTAATGACTGTGGAGGAGTGTGCATAGCTCCAACACAGTGATTATTTTTTCTTATTCTGAGAATTTATTTTAATTATTAATCAGGGGAAGAGTGCTGAATCAATGACCTTGCAATTGATTGGTTTCTTCGTCCTGAAAAAACCAATCAATTGCAAGCTTATTGACTTAACACTCTTCATCATAATTTCTTCTTCATAATTTTTCTTAATATAATTGAATTTTACTTTTTTAAAGCTGATAAGATATCTGCTTTTGGTAACGAATTTTGGAGATGCCTTTTAACAGATCAGTTCCTGATGTCACTTCTTGCATTGTGCCATTGTACCATTTGTGGGGATTTATTTTCTGCTTATAATCCTTCACGTTTCAATTTTGCACATTGAAATTAGACCTTTTCGCGCAACTTCAATTTTTTGCATCTAATCAGAGTATAGTGTTTAAAATAATGATATGTGGGCATTTGGTGGAGAGTAATTTTACGATGATGACATTCTTTGTAGCTTGCTGCCTCAGTAAAAACCTCTTGCACAGTATTTTTGTCGTTATTTTCAAATACTGCCTTTCGGCTGAACATAAATCTTGTATTTTGATGACCTTTTATTTAGTAACCTTATTTTCCTAATGTTTTTGTAGCCTTACCTTTAAAGCTTTTGCGTCTTCAAATTTGCATGGATTTCAGAGTGCGTGAATTTGAGAAAGGTATTGACAAGAGACATGACATATGTATGCAAATGACTAATATGTCTTTTGAAACAAATTTCCTAGCATGATTGCTTTCAGACCTTAGTAGCAACATAGCGTAGAACCCAATCATCCATGCTGATTTAGCAATTCTAAAAATTATTGCCGGACATCACATGTGGATGAACATTCTTAAGTATTCCTGTGACATGCTATATGCGTGTGCTATAGGAATATGCTATATTTGTGTGCAATATATGTGTGTGCTATATGTATATGCATATACTGATAACTGTATGTTTTATATAACTGTATAATACAGTCTAAATTATCTTTTTCCAATACAGAAATTATTTCTCAATCGGATGATAGTGGAACAAGCTTTGAATGGTGGTATATTGTTGTGCCCATTATCGTTCTCCTTTTCTTGGGATACATATGCCGAAAGAAATCACGAGAAAATGGTGGCGTCAAAGCAATGTTTCAAAATAGATTTCAGACTGAAGATGCTGGGAATGTTGAACCAGGACCAATTTATCCAATGCCAACAAGTTCACAAGCAGGTAAAGGATGAAATAGTGTGCTTAGAAATAAACTTATTTGGTGTGTCCTTTGCATGAAATTTTGAGTTTGTGAAATAAGTTTATGCAAGCATTTTCGTGCTTTCTTTTATATCGCAAAGATAAAAAAGGTACATGAGCCTATACAGACCACAGTAGGTCAGTAAGTTGGATAACTTATTCAAACTAATGCAAAATTATTTAGGTACATTATCCGTGGGGTGTTGATATCTCTGCTATTAAGTCTGTTCTTTGGATCATTGAAATAATGAGAGCATTTTGTACCTGTTTGTATGACGACTATGTCTTCCCAGGTGGTCTGGTCTGGAAAATATTAATTCTGATTTGCAAAATATTGGCAATTTGTTGTAGATTTTTTCGCCAAATTTGCACAACTATACTTTGGAGAAAAAAGGTGAAACAAAACATGCCAAAAAAAGTTATAATAAAATTCTTAGGGTTAAATAATTGTGACCTTAGCATAATAGTTCCCTAATTAGGTATGGTCAATTTTACTGTTTTCACTTTTTCCAAGTAGTTGAGGTGCAGAGAATACTATGTTATGTGAAAATCAATATTAACATTATCATTACTTTAAGTCATACCGATTTTACAAAAAAGGAAATTGAAACTAACCCTTGAGTACAGCTGGTATCACAAACTTGTCTCGCTTGTCTCTCAATTCTTTTTAGTAACAAACTTGTTAACAATCTCGGCTTATTATTATAGAACTGAAAATTTATTTTATTATAGCACCTTACACGCCACAAGCTCCTGCATATGCTCCACCAAGTTATCAACAAATCATCATTAATAATGAAATTGGAAATGCACCTAATAATGCACCACCACCACCACCACCACCACCACCACCAATCCTCTTACCCATCAGTGCCTGTAGTGGACACCATGGGGTACCCACCTCCACCTGCTTATGATGCTGTTGTTGATCCAGTAAGAATATTTCCATTTTTTTTTTATGTTTCTTTTTTATCTATCCTAGAGCAGCTGTCATGGCAGTGTTTGAAATTAGAGCAAATAATCACTGTGGAGGAGAGATTTTTGAGTAGGAGTGCTAGAAAGCCCGAAGCAATGCTCAAAAATCTCTCCTCCACAGTGATTATTTGCTCTAATTTCAAACACTGCCATGACAGCTCCTCCACAGTGATTGTTTACTCCTACTTCAAACACTACACGGAATAAAGTGTTTACAGTAACAGCAAAATACTGACTGTCAAGAATTCTTTAAGTATACAGTGATTGTCCTTCTTTTGAGAGCTAGGGGTATAGTTTTCCATCCTTTTTTGTAATTTTAAACTATTGGCTTCCTCATTTCGAACACCTATTCTTCAATTGTTTGCTTAGACTTGATATCGTAACGACACAACATATCCCACATGTTCCAATTTATCTTGCTCCGAACTCAACCCTGAATATAACTACCAGACATCACTTGTGGATGACTATTTTTGAGCCCCTCCACAGGTGATTTCTTGCAGCTATGTATTTCAGGACTCGAAATAACAGCCGGTCATCACTCTGAAAATATTCTGAAAAATCTCTCCTCCACAGTGATGACCGGCTGTTGTTGTTCAAACTCTCAACATTGCAAATGAATTTATTTCTTTGAATTCATTTCAATAATCTATTACTGTTTACTTTTTCTAGCCTGGAATGGTACAGCAACCGTATCCACCTCCTAATGAAAAGACAGCTTTGTATTGATGTATCTTGTATCCTAACGTAACATTTGTTGCAAATAAAATTGCAATGAAGACTGTTTATAATTTTGCAAATTATATATCCTTTGTTATTAAGAAACCTTGATATTAAGAAACCAAATCAATTTCCATTGGTTGAAATAAGGGCAAGTAATAATCACTGCAGAGGAGGGATTTTTAAGCATAGCTTCAAGCTTTGTAGCCTGCAGCTATGCTCATAAATCAATCCTCCACAGTGATTTATTTGTTTCTATTGGGATTACTGGTTACTATAATGGTTTGGTTGCCAATTAATTGTCATGGACGTCTCAAAGAAGCATTTAATTCTTTAAGAAATGAAAATTACAAGTTTCTGATAGTAGCACTATCCCTAAAAATATACTTATTTTATTATTTTGTTTTTGTTACTCTTCAGTGTCAAATGATTATTAATGTTTAGAAAATTTTACACCCCCTTCCCCCATACACTCTTATTCCAACACTCAACACCCCGTTTTACTTTTAGGGAAAACATAACACAGTGAACTCGTTAAAAAACTAGACAAGTTCAAAATAATGTGAATTTAGAATAATTTAACTAAGCAACTAGCTAGTCTGCTGGGCTCGAAATAACAGCCGGTCATCACTGTGGAGGAGAGATTTTTCAGCCAAGTTGGCTGAAAATATTCTGAAAAGTCTCTTCTCCACAGTGATGACTGGCTGTTATTTCGAGCCCTGAGTCTGTAGTCAAGGCCACTACCACGAGAGGGGGTACTTTTTTACCCTCTCCAGATCATTATCACAACCCTGATAGCGGATACAACCTTCATCCTACCTTAATTTCCCTGAAACATGGTCGGAACTACTTTACAGGGAAACATGTAGACAACTGCAGACAACTCAACAGGTAGACAACTCCCCACGCACCACAATGACCCCCTCCCCCTCCCCATTTAGCATCTCCCTCAAAAAAGGGTAATTATTTATAATTTATTATCATTCCTAATTCAAAACATTGTAAATAAGTATTTTTCTATTTTACTGATAACAGTTTTTTATTATATTTGTATTGTTCTATCACATCATAAAGGTTGATTCCCACAAGGTGAAAATTTTCGACAAAAGCCAAAAGAAATTGTTGAAATCGACACAGAGTCTATCAAGTGAATGTCTTTTTTAACCTCATGGAAATCAACCTTGATTATTATAATTCACTTAACTCTATTCAAGATGGACATTTTGAGAATCTGAATTGATGGGGTGCCCCCTCCACAGCTTTTGATGGAAACATGCTATAGTGTTGAAGCTTTCTAGAAACTTAGTGCAACACATAAATAACCCTTTGGCATAATTAGTTTTCGATGATGCCATTACTTATGATGATGTCATCATCAGGGTCAAACAGGTGGTGAAATAATTGTTCACCAAAAATTTTCAGAATGTTTTTCAAGCAAAAATTAGAAGTTTTTACCACCTGTCAAAGATTTGGCTGGTACGGGAAAATTATCGGTAGTTACCAATTTTTTTTTTTTAAATGAGCCTAGAGGAATTAGAAAAAAGTAAGTAACTTAAACAGCCGTAACAGCCATTAGTTCAAAAGTTATGAAAAAAGATACTGCAGACTTTGAACTAAGTTTTGCCCACTAGTTCTTTATGGTTTGGATAGAAAAATTCAAGAGTTTCTTAAAGTAAAGCTTCACCTTTTGGGCTATTAAAAATAACATCGATTTTAATCAAAATACTTATAGCTGGCTGCATGAGTGATTGACAACTCATTTTTCTATAAGTGGAGTGGAGCTCAGTATTGGTCTTGATTTGAAGTTGTTATGTGTTTGTTTATCACATATTTTCACTAGTGAACTTTCTTATATTGCTATATATTAAATTATAATGTTTATAATGCTTATTAGAATTTTTTCTAGTCATAGTATGGCCATTATGGCTTACTGTATATTTTACAAAAGTCAAAAAAATAAGTTTAAATGTTTAGTATTAAATTTATTATTTAAATGAAAGTAGGAAAAGAAAAAGATTGTTTTGCAAAAACTTTTTTGGCTGAATTGAACATACAGTTTATTGTAGACATGCGTATATAACAAACATTTCAAACTAATAAGGAGAGATACTGCTGTACAATAATCTACCATACATCCTTCAGTGATGGAAAAAAGCTGCTTCAGATTGTGAATCCAAATGTCTCTTTGGAGACTTGTAAAGAAGTTGTATGTTTAAAACAGCCAATGAAAAATAATAAAAAAGTGATTAGTAATCCAAATCTTAGAATGAGAAGAATTGCCAAATTTTGCAAAGACTGGTAACTAAGTTGCCTATACGAATGCATTTTTGGCAATTTAGACTAGGAGAGAAAAGAAACAGAGATACTAATTTTGAACAACAAGTTGATTTTCAAAACAGAAGAAATAAAAAACTTGTACATCATAAAACCTTGCAATTGACAAACGAGTTTCATGATGTCCTTAACTTAACTATCTGTTGGAAGAGTTATTGATAGCCTTGATGATGAGATATTAATAAAAGTATCAAAAAAATTATAATCCTGTAAGGGATCATCTCAAAATTTCGCCCCAAAACCAACTTTTTTGTTAGGGTTAAATCAACTGAAATTGACAAAATTCAAC
>JAULBZ010004320.1:0-11835 GCA_032360805.1 Neoturris breviconis | reverse complement strand
CACTATGAGGCAAAAGAAGACTTTCCATTGGTAGAAATTGACGTCATACATCGTGTGAAGATTTCTACCAATGAAATGTCTTCTTTTTCGCAGTTTTCTAGTGGAAATCAACCTTTAGAAATGGTATTCTAATTGCATGTTATTTTAAAAAGCTAGCTAGAATCTACATACAAAATAAATATGGGAAGGTTATTTCAACGAGCTTGCTATTGATTGGTTGCTTCAGTACAAACTAACCAATCAATTCCAACTATATACTCTTATCTGCAGATGTTAAATAATATAAATGGTCATTTATACGTACTTTGTTGAAGCGTCTATGATGGAGTGCATTTTGAGTACAGCTTCAGTCCACAAAACCTACTCAGTGGGCAAAACTTGTTCAAAATCAGCAATAAAGACGCTAGAACAACGTCGTAGACGTTTTAACATCTTTACGGCAGACTTTAAACAAGTTTTTGCCCGCTGGTTATGAAATTGTGCTCACAAATCACTCCTTCTTAGTTATTATGGGTTGTTATTTCGAGCAATGGTTTATAGACAATTGAAGGGAAGAGCTTGATCTATTCATAGCAATACCTTATCGTGACTTTTGCAGTGTTTGACAAGAGTAAATTGTGGAGGAGTGATCTTTGAGCATAAAATCACTCCTCCACTGATTATTTATCTTTTCGAACGCTGTTTTGCTGAATAACGTAATTCTCCACATATATCGTTATATTAGTCTTGTCGTGGCATTTATTATTTTAATTTAATTTTTATTAATTTATTTTATTTTATTTTAATGCTTTAAGCGGTGTCAGCTTTATTGTTTGAAAATCTAGGCGTATAATGATAGTATCTATGAAAAAAGTGTACTTAGGAAACCATATGGAAAGTTTGAATCATTCACGTGATGTCCTCTTCAGAGAACATTGTTGTGATTTATAATCGTAACAAAGTGGGATATGTCAACGAGCTTGCAATTAATTGGCTTCCTCGGTACGAAGAATATCATTGGTTGTTCGGTACGAAGAAACCAATCAATTTGAAGAACGTTGACTTATCTACTCATGTAGATTTTGTTCTTTCTATTTTAGATATATAAACCACACATAAAAATATGCCTCTGTATTGTGATGGATTATCGTCAGTTTTATATTTACAAACATATCTACACAAATACGAGGATTTGATTTTATTTTTCTCACATGTTGGTGATCCAAGAAACATATTTTTAATTTTATTTCCACTCACATATTGTTTAAGTACTTCACTTGGATTGAAAGTTTTATGGACATCTGCTATTGTGGAATGGTTGAATGCTTTACTAAAATGGTGAGTTAGGGACTGTCTAAACCTGAATATAACTGACGGAAATAACCTTTGGAGGAAGGTTTTTTAGTAATGTTTTCTGCATAAAAGCTGAAAACTATACTCAGAAACACTCCTTCACTGCTGTTGTCTTGCAGTTATATTCAGGTTTGCTGTCTCAAAAGTAAAAACTTTCACTGAATCAATGAACATGCAATACCTATTCACAAATACATGAAAATGAGATGTGGCTGTTCAAAGTAGAAACTTGTTACAATGCAATAACTTCCTTTTTGTGTCGTCACTGCACAAAAAGTAAGTTATTGCATTGCAACAAGTTTTTGTGAATATGTCTATAGATTGGTTTCTTTGGTACTAATCAAACTAATGTATTTATTCAATGGTCGAAATAAGAGCAAATAATCACTGTGGAGGAGGGGTTTTCGAGCACAGCTTCAGGCTACAAAGCCTGAAGCTATGCTCAAAAATCCCTCTTCCACAGGCATTGCAAGATAGTTGATATAACAACGTTCTGTGTATAGTTTTATTTTTGTTGAAGTAAATTTCGTTTTCTTTAAATATAACAAAAAAAGTTACCGAAATAAGAGGGAATAATCACAGTGGAGGAGAGTGCTCAAATATCACTCAAATCGCTCCTTCTCAGCAATTATTTTCTTTTGATACGTCACCCTTAACGAACTCTTGGGGTTGGAATAAATTTCCTGTTTTTTGTTTTAGGTTAGTGAGGGACGATCGACCCTATTGGTTTCAATCTGAAACATGTTCTATATCTTCTGCTGAATTGAAACAATTTCCTATCACTTGTGAATCCGGACCAGGTAAACCATCATTTTAGTATAGTTTTCTGCACAGAAACACTCCTCCACTGCTGCTGTCTTGCAGTTATATTCAGGTTTGCTGTCTCAAAAGTAAAAACTTTCTACCAATCAAATGTCGGGAAAAAATTAAACTAATCAGCTTTCGAACAACTGGGCCCTGATCAATAAATCGGAGAGTGATAATTTTTGAAAGCAAACTTTCGCGCTCTTTAATATTACATCATGGTTTGTTTTTTAAAAATCCATACAAAATTGCTGACACGTGCTTATATTAAGCCCATTTTAGCCTGTTTTAGATTTCAAGATTTTAAATTTGATAAACTGTTGGGTTTTTTTCATAGCTTTAGATTTACTCTCCGAAGGGTAATTGCAGAGGGTATAATAGGTGAAGTACACATTTTGTAAAAAAAATCATAAATTCGGGTGGTGTTAATAATTTGGGGCGAGGGGGTGGCAGTTTTAGAAAATGCCTTAATTAGGGGAGGAGAGGAGTTTAAATCGAGGAAAGAAAAACGCATGAAATTGGAACATTTAGCAAAAATAACTACTATTTTTTCTTACTGTACTTTGTTTTGACTACATAGTTTCGTAAGTTTCTCACTTTTAAACACATTTTTTTTTTTTTACAACTTCTATCAAGTACAGTGGACGAAAATGATCCCGATTTGCTTCAAATTGACTTAAATAGGGCAGTGATAATAGTTAGGGGGGGGGGGTGATAGCTATTTTGGTCCGCAAACTATACTTTTAAAGTAAAATTGTGAAGTCCGACGACTTGTTTCCTAATTTCAACGTATTTACCTACAATTTAAGTCACCAAACCTTCCCCACCACGAAATTCAAGGTTATGACCATAGCTGACAGACATAGAAAATAAACTTTTTATCATTATCAAAATTAAAAAAAGGAACTTAAATTGCTGATTTGGAGAATAGTACTAAATAGTGGGCACCGGTGCTAGAAAAAGAGCAGAGGAGTGATTTTTAAGCATAGCTTCAGGCTACAAAGCTTGAAACTCCTCAAAACTCTATTTGCTCGTATTTCAACTACTTTGGCCCAACTAGTCTGACTTCTTGTGTATGTTGAAAAACAACAAACCTGAATATAAGATTTCGACCACCGGATCTTGTATGTACTTTTATTCTTTTAGGTTTTCCATCTGGTCACGTGATGGCAAACAGTGCATTGGGATTACTAATTATTCTTCATGTTTATTCAATTATTCGTATGAAGAAAAATAAATTATCTTTCCTACTGTTCACTATACCTATTCTTTCATGTGTCGTCATATTTGTATCTGTATCAAGAATTTACATCGCTACACATTTTCCTCATCAAGTTATTGCTGGAGCCCTCGTTGGATGTGGTAGTGCTGTATTGATTAATTTACTATTTGATACTTATTCATTGAATGTAATGTTTAGTCCTATTGCTGTGGTTGTAGGGATTACGTCACTACTTACTGGTACCATTGTTTATTATTTGCTTATGCTATTCGAATTGGATCCCTTAGCAACAGTTAGCCTGGCATTGAATAATTGTGCTACACGTGATTGGGTACATTTGGATACAACATTATTTTTTGCAATAACACGTGACGCAGGTTGCTTAACTGGGCTTGGCTTAACTAGCCTGTGTGTTACAGCTTTTATTGGTACTCAAGCTAAAAGTGCTTTACTCGAAGGGAAACTACCGCTTTGTTTTAGTTTTCTATGCATACTCATTATATGTCCGCTAGTATATTTTTTAGAGACGTTTCGTATTCCACAGGACAAACTTTTAACGTTTTATATATTTGCGTTTATGAAATTTGCGTTGTTACCTTGTTATGTAATCACTATAAAATGTGGTTTTGAAATGTTTTGTGAATGGAGCTCAAAGAAATGCAAAATGAGATGATATTGATGCTTTCAACTGCGGAAAAGGGTGTTTCGTCAAATGAACTTGCAATTGGTTGGTTCCTCCGTTACGAATAAAGCAATCAAATGCATGATCGTTGGCTCAGTGCTCTTCATAGATTCATGCACCTTGTATTCAGCATTTATAGATTCCACTTGTTTGTAAAATTGATAGGATGGATTAAAGATTGATTTCCACTAGGCGAAAAATGGGCGGCGAATGCCAGAAGAAGACATTCCATTGGTGGAAATTGACGTCACATCATTTGAATGCCATTGGGATGTCTTCTTTTGGCTTTCGCAGCGCATTTTTCGCCTCGTGGAAATCAACCTTAACTCTTTTGCGACCATTACGACCTCCTGATATTTCTTTTTTCTTCATAAAAATTTCCCCTAAAATATTAGTATTTAAAGAGAGAAATTACCCTCCCTCTAAAATTCTGAATTAGCTGAATAATCTGACACCCCCCACCCCCTCCTCCCTGAAAAATAGGTCAACACAAGCATTTTGGCGTATTTATTTTTTTGATCACGTCATTAATCAAGGCAAAACAAGTGGTACGAAAACAATTTTTTAAGTGAAAAAATATTTGGTCACCTGTCAAAAAATTTAGTTGCCAACGGAAAATTACCCTTAGTTACCAAATGTTTTTTCTCAAAATGAGCCTTGATAAATTATAGGAAAAATCCTAAAATTTCTAGTTGTATAAGCCACGCTAGCCTGAGTTCCAGTCCCTAAACTACTACTTGTCGTAGTTAGGGACTGGAACTCAGGCTAGACCACGCGGGAATGAGTAATTTCTTCGAATTAACGAATGTTCGAATTATCGAAAGTTGATTTAAAACACTGACATTTTTGTTTGTTTTTCATTTTTTTTTTATTTATTTTTTATTTTTTGTATTTCTTCTTCATGCCTACATAGGTAATCAATGATTCACCTAAAATAGTCAGTGGTAATTCATGTATACTGCACGTTGAAGAAATATCTGATTTTATAGAGAATTGCCTAACCTATGAAATAAGAAATAAATGGTTACGTTAAGAAATACTTTTATTTTTTCCAAAACCTCCCTATGAGTTTGAATTAGAGACACATGTTTATTCGAATTGGCGAAAAGTTTGAATTAACGGAATTCAAATTAACGAACGGAATTTGCAGAGGTCCCAGTCAACAGGCTGCGAATTAGCCTACTAAAATGTTCCTCTACAGGGGAATGTCGGCGTGAATTCACTGATCTGGCGCATCTTAATTTTCGCGCAATATATATGTATACGAATTTTACGCTAAAACTAATCTAGTTGCGCGATTGCGCGAAATTTAGTGAATCGGTTATTGAGGGAAATATTTAGGTAGGTAGAAATCGGACCTTTAAAAAGTTATATCCTTAGTTATACATAGAGAATAGAAGTGAACTCAGCTCAGGTATCTCAACACTAATCATCAAGAATTTGCATTGGTAACTGAGTCACTGCGTGTTAGACTACAATAGAAGAATAGGTGATAACATCCAGGTAAGATTTATGGAATGTTTTTTGCGGGATGGTTGAAATAAAACTCTATCTTCCACATTTTTTCAGCAAAAAACAGACACTTCATCATCGACTGAGTCACCTCTATAATTTGATTACACGTCATGGAAGGAAATGTATCATAAACCAGTGTGGTTTCGTATGCGAGGTAAATGTCAACATTAAAAAAAAACATTGTATTGTTAAAGCGGATTTCCACTAGGCGAATTTGTTCGCGCGAATTCAAAATGAAGTCATTACATTAGTTGAAAGTGACGTCACCTTTACTGAGTCAACCTAAATTGATCGATTCTTCGTAAACTGCAAGCCAGAAAATATAACTGCCTGACATCACCAGTGGAGGGATATTTTTGAATATGGTTTTTGCTTCTAAGCTGGAAACTATACTCAAAAACACTCCTCCACAGGTGATGTTTAGCAGTTATATTCAGGCCTGAGCTGGAAGCTGCTGTCCTTGGGATGACATAACGTCCGTTCGCACAGTTAAAAATAAGAGTGAGTCAAGTATTCTCTATTTCACTGGTTAGTACCAAATGAAAAACCAATCGAAATGTAAAAAATTGTTGAAAGAGGTCTTTTACAAATATTAAGATATTTTTTAGGATGACTGTAATGTGAGAAAGTAGGTTATTATCGCCGTTACTGTGAATACGAAATAGTTTTATTCAGAAAACTAAAGATGTAAAATACATAGTCTAGCTTTAGACTCTCGGTAGACAACCCGGAGATGAGAGAGGAAAAAAACACGCGGGAAGAAAGAATTGCCCGATTTCCGTTTTATCTTCCTATTTACTTTGATTAGCCTACTTAGAGCGACTATTATCTAGTCTATAAAATATCCAGTGTGCACACGACGTCGGAATAACGTCAAAACGACGTTGTTCAGACGTCGTGTGCCGGTAAGGAGAGTTTTGTATCTGCGTAGCTAGGTGGAGGAATGATTTTTGAGTTTAGCTTCAGGCTGCAAAGCTTACAGATATATTCAAACATTACTCCACCACAGTGACTATTTACTCGTATTTCGTACACTTCTATTTTTATTTTAAAATTGTGGGATTGTTATTTTCTAGTGGATTTTGCCCACTTGGTTTGAGTCACAAAGAGTGTGCGATATTCTATATGATTGGTTTACTCTCGAAGAAGAAGCTAATCAGTTTCTAGACTGTTGATTTAACTTTGTAGATGCTTTTAACGCTTCAAACTTTGTGGTGGAGTGACCGACTGTAAATGGAATTTTTAAAACAATTCCTAGCTGCCCAGGAAGTGTTCAGTCATGTTATAAACTATCCGTATTACATAGCCCCCCTCTCTCTCTAATAATGACAAGATAAGATTTCGAATATTTTAACAAATTTACAGATACATATATACAAATAATCACGAGAATTTACTGTAACGATTGCTCTTGCTATTACGTATTGCCCGAGGTTTGATTTGTGGTTTAAGCTCATGGTTTTTAGATAAATCAGCCTTCTCTTTTAAATGTTTTATTGGCCGTGGTGGTGGTATAGGCTTAGAGTTCGGTTTTGTGATGCTTGAGATTGGTCTATTTTCAGGGACTGGGCTTGATGGTAATGACCTGGGAAGACGTTCTGGTTTTACTGGTGTGCTTAAGTTTTGTTCTATTTTAGCTGGCGCTTCTTCATAGTCGTCATCGATAACTTTCACATAATCACGTGGTATATTTTCCTCTCTTATCATTGGTTTAACTTGAACAATTGTTCTTTTTTGTACCATGACATATCCATCAGAACCTATTTCTACATTTAGTTGATGATTTGGTTCAAGGCTTTTCGTTTTAGTTTTGTCCCTTTGTGAGGTTTCAATTCTAGTGACGTCGTCTATTCCCATAGTAAATCCAGTCACTGGTACAAGATATTCTTCTGGCTCTTCTTCGTTTTGTTCTTCAGTGGGTAATTCAGGGAGCGGACTAAATTGTTTGGTTTCATTACTTGGTAGATCTTCATCTTCGATTAATCCTACTGAAGAGTTACTTCTAACCGGAATTTTCGGCATTCTTTTTTTGCGAGGTGGTACCATAGGTGGTGAGCTATCAAAAGATTGATTTATCAGCGACGGTGAAGAACTTATGCGTTTCATTGAAAGGAGTGTAAGTGGTTCCGGTGCTGTAGTTTTTTCTTGAGATGCTCGAAAGTTATAATTTCTCTGAAATGTAAGTTGATCAGCATGTGGCTTGTTTTTATGCGCATCATTTATTGGAATTTTCACTATTGAATCTCGTTTGTTGACTATCGTATCAAAATTCAATAGCACTTCTTCTTCACGTAATTTAAGATCTTCATCTGTTAGTTTTATTGTATTATTGTTTTCTATAACCTCGATTTCAAGTTTAGCTGAGTTAGGTACGATGTAATCTTCCACAGTCTCATCTTCATGACCTGTTGTCATAACATTATAATTTTCCTTCCCGAGAACTAAAAGTCGTTGATTATGTTTCGTTGTAGTTACTCTTCCATCGTTCAAAACCACCCCTGTAACGGGATTGATTGGAACAGTTATAAGAAAGGGTGTTGGTTCGTGTTCAATTAGGTCACCAATAAGTCTATAACAACTAGTATAAGGTGAGGTGCATTTTTTAAAGTTACCGCTAATATCATTTGGTAATACTTCTTTTTGCTTGCCTGGATGAGACACCACAGTTAGTCCCTTTCTTCGTCTTTTTCTGGATAGAATTCGTAGAATCCTTTTCAGTAGACTTGGTCTGATCACCTCTAACACTTCACCAGCTTCGTAA
This sequence comes from Neoturris breviconis, assembly GCA_032360805.1. Classification (NCBI taxonomy): domain Eukaryota; kingdom Metazoa; phylum Cnidaria; class Hydrozoa; order Anthoathecata; family Pandeidae; genus Neoturris; species Neoturris breviconis. The sequence continues at coordinate 3,519 of JAULBZ010004320.1, read as the reverse complement.
ATTTGTGCATTATATATAAATCTACTTGTTACAACTAACCATATCATTTTCTGTTTACGCATGTTCTTTTGAACATCTTCTATTGTTGTGAACACTTCTTCGTTATCTTCCATTGGGATAAACATAACTGGCTTTGGTAGATCAACCGGTAGATGCATATATTCTGAAGTTTTTGTTAAACACTTCACGCGTTCAACTTGAATGTTATTATATACCGTAAGAACTTCCGTTTGTGGTAAAGCTCTCGGTAAACACAAGTCCCCTTGTGCACGTTTAACTTTAATATTCACAGGAAACTGTGAAGTTTCGAGTAGAGTTTTAAGATATAAAGTTTCATTATTAGTATCCATTGCAATGTTTGTGTTTTCTATGACGTCACCTGTTGTGTAAGTTGCTTTCATCGTTGCGATTTTTTTCGTAACTCTCTGACTGACGTCATAGTCTCGTCGACTTCTAAAACATAAAATCGATAGTATTTTTGAACCAGCCATTTTGAAAATAATTATGTTCTTTTAAAGTTGTGTTGTTAGCATGTTAAATATTAACGATGATATGAAAAATATTTTAAGTAAATAACAGTTTATAATTTGTATATAATCGTTCTTTTATGTCGACTTTTATGAAAAAAATATGTTTATTACTTTTTCATTGGTCAATTAGACTGAAAAATGTAATTTATTCTGATTGATCCTTCAAAGTTAATTTGTCAGATTTCTAAATGTCGGTAAAGATCTTATTGAATTTTTCTTATTTTTAAACGACAGGATGCGATTCTAACAAAATAACCACGCAAGCAAAACTTGTTCAAAGTCTGCAGTAAATACACTAGAAGAACGTTTTAAAACGTTCTAGCGTCTTTATTGCAGACTTTGAACAAGTTCTTGCCCACGTATTTTTAAATATAATCATTATTGTCAACTATATCCATTCCGTGAGACAAAATGTCATGAAAATATCTTAGGCCATGGCCTCGCTCTGCAGACACACGACGACGGATCAGCGTTGAAATAACACTGAGCTGTTTTATGTTTTACGTTACTCATACCGTCGAAACCGACTAATAGCCCACCTAACCTCACAAATACCTCCTGGCGCTCTACACTTATCAGTATCATTCTTCTACTAATGCACAATATTTCAGGGGGTACAGGTTTTAAAAATAAATATGCGAACCCGGCACTAATTAGTTAGTTAAACATATTGATTTTTAAATTTATTTGTAAGAAAAAGCATTTCCTCATAGCGTGGAACATTTTCACGTTTTGTTGACTGATGCTTTGAAATGTCAATAAGTCTAGCACAAAACACATACAATAGCTTACGTCATCAACTTTAAAAAATATTTTTTACTCAACGCATGGAGGTACGTGATCGACTTTCCATGTTCTAGTTTTCATGTCTTTATTTACTTTGCATATCAATAAGTGGCGGAGTAGAAATAAGCGGGGGTTTGGAAATTCATCTTAAAATAAGGTAAAATAAGCGCGAGAGAGGGTGGATTTGTATAGTTCCTGAATGAATATGATGGCGTTGGTACTTTACTATCTAACTCCAGGGTTTCTGTAGCCATAATGGTGTAGCATGCAATTGGTTAGGAACTAGTCGATTAGTTACTTATACTAGACTGGACTGGAACTCGGGCTAATTTCTGATTATTTCTACTCCTACTAAGAAATTTATGTTTACGATATGTTATGTAGTGTTATGTCAACGAGCTTGCAATTGATTGGTTTCTTCGGTACGAAGAAACCAATCAATTGCAAGATTGTTGACTCAGTACTCTTGTGCGTGCTTCATCTTAAATTCCATAATCAAATTAAGTTTTAATGTGAATCTTATAGTATGAAATAATATTGTATCAACGAAGGAGGGTGTATATTAACGAGTTTCTTCATTTGACTAAACCCAGTGAGCACACGACATCGTAACGACGTCTTTTTAACGTTGTTACGACGTTATTGTGACGCGACTCCTGACGTTTCCTAAATCTAATAACGATGGAGAGCTTCCATTGTCACTTTTAATCGAGTTAGACTCTATAACTGTTCATATTCACAGTACTAAAATTAAAAAAATAGTCACGAGAAGTGTTTACTAAAATAAATATAATACAACACGCTAAATCTCCAACGGAAATCTTTTTTGATTTTTTGACAGATAAAAGTATTCGTGTTTAAAAATCTAGAAGTGGATTAGAGGATGAACAGTTTTGACAATTATTTTTGATGTTAAAACAATTACAATTCCTTTTATTACTTCACTTCTAATTCTAAGCTGATAAAATATATATATAAAAAAGGGGGCTGTCTGAAATCTAAAATTGTCAAAAAGACTACTGAGTCAACGAACCAATCCATTGTACTCATTGACATAGCACTCTCCTGTGCAGTTTCATTTTTGTTAAATTTGGTCAAATTAAATAGACGAAGTTTTGGTTAAAAATTCCTCCTCCACAGTGTTTATTTGCTGTTATTTCGACCACTGCTGACGTGACATGACGTGAACATAATCTAATCAACGTCGAGAATAGGTCGTATTCTCATAGACATCTTTTAACATTGATTTTAGTGCATTGATAAAGGATAAAATACACAAGCATTAGTAAGGTTGTTTTTCGCATTACTTTTAGAATATTTCTATATGTGATAAATATTTTAGACAGATTAATTTTAGCGGAGAATCGATTTTCGCATGTGAAATATAAAAAAGTAAAGTGCGGATTTTTGATTTTTAAAAAAATTACCCTACGTAAAACGGAACCTAAAATTAAAACTCGGGAAAATCGCCTTGGAATACGTTTGTATAACAAAAATATCAGGGAAAATCAACCTCGTTCCCAGGGCTTCTTGCCTTTTTGAACACGGAAGAGCGAGTACGAAGTCAAAAAAGAAACACATCAATTGCAAGATCGTTGACACACACTCCGTTGCAGATTAATTTTAGACAAAGCGAATAAAGCTGGATTTCCATTAGCGTAAAATTCCGCGCGGAATCCAAATGAAGACATTCCATTGGCAGAAATTGACGTCACGCGTCAATTTCTACCAATGGAATGTCTTCATTTGAATTCCGCGCGGAATTTTACGCTAATGGAAAACGGCCTTAAGTTTACTTATTTTTCTATCTTCGCGTTAATTTTCTGTACCTTAATTTAGTGATGTCACGTTAAATCCCTAAGGTATACCAGGTAACTATGAGACTTGTTTAATTTATGTAGAAACTACTTAGTATATTAAAGGAGCACCCTACTGGTCAATTAAATGTCACCAATGGTCTTAGTTTGTTTTCTTTGAACGAGAAAAGAATAGGAGTGCTGCTAAAAGTGCGTTTCTTTCCAAGTGGTCAAGTTCTAGCGTCTTTACTGCGGACTTCGAACAAGTTTTTGATCACTTATTTTCTTACATACTTTAAAAATCTGCATCATACTTTTGTGACTTTTTGCCCCCCTGAGCCTTCTAATACCTTCCCATGAATTAAAAGAATTCCGCTGTACCCCACCATACTAACGAAGGGTTAAGT
>JAULBZ010004319.1:0-14938 GCA_032360805.1 Neoturris breviconis | reverse complement strand
GTCCAATTTTCGAGCCTTAGTAATATTTCGGTTGATTTCCCTTACGCGAGAGTACAAAATCAATCTTAAACATGTAGATAAGACATTGTGTTATAATTATGAAGGTTAAAGTAGAAAAAACGCATACAAATTAAAATTTACTTGTGTTTACTTTTAACCCTTGTTTGAAGGATGTAGCTTTTATTTTTAATATCTGTTTGTAAACCTGGATATTTGTATGCTTATTCTATATTTTGTAAATATAACTGATTAACATACAAAAACATGCAATCTGTTTTTTAGAACGCAAGAATTTATATTATTCAGCAGCAATATAAAAAAGATGGATAAGCATGGATAGCCATTTGGGTAACCACTATTGTTTTGTACTAGATCACCCTCTTTTTTGAATGTCCACATGTTTGAAATACTAATGATCCATACCTCTGCAGATTAAAGAGAGTTAATATATTCTATTGCTGGAAATATCGTGTGATCCAGCTATTGCATACGGATACAAAGTGAAATGCTTCATAATTGTTCATATAAAAGCATAATGGAAGGACTTCAAAATCTTAATAGCACTGCGCAGCTGAAAAGTCGTGATGATGTCAACAAGTTACTTAGTGTTCTTGGTTTACCATCATTTAGTTTTAAATCTGATGTAAATATATCAAATATTATGTCCATAGAAGAGGACCCCCGATAGTGAAGCTGACAACATAGTGAAAATGACAATAAAAGTGATAACGATGAATGGCTACAACCATCCAAAAACAGGTAAAAACGTGGAATTCTTTTTTCATTATTTATTCGATTTAGTAACTATGAAGAACGGTGTAGTGTGGACGTACTTGTAATCATTAAAAGTCCGTTGACACTCTACGAGTAGTCCGATGAAGACGGTGAGTGTTATATGAACAAACTCAAATCCATTAAAATTTGTTGAGTCATCACTCTTCTCCACACGTATTCGATTGAAGAAGGGTATTAAACGAACAAACGTGAATCGATTAAAACACTCTTCTCCACTTGTACTTTTATCTCTTTTTTGTAGAGCTGAGCGTAGTGATCCTGATTTCTTACTTGTGGTGGGAGATGCTGATATTCATGATGACCAGGGCAGCGAGAATGAACAGAGGGTTTTGGATGAAAACGTTTGGACTTATAAAAGAATTTGCAAAAAAGTATATCTGGTATATGGAAATTGTCTCTAACAATTATTAAAGTACTGCAACAAATGCGGAGCCTCAATCGATGCTTCTCTTACTGAAGAAGTTAAAAAGACTGGCAGTCAACTTTCATTCTGCCTTCATTGCTTTAATGGTGAGTATAATTACCCATACAAAATATTATTGTTTAATTCTTCTCTGGAACCAAGCTCGTTCCCGCTGAGTCTTTTTTTCCAAAAAAATACATATTAGGGTACAAAGACGCTGGTAACGAACTTGTTATTAGTTAGACCTAATTACATGAGGACTATGATACGACTCTTCTCCTTAGAGTTATTTTTAATTAAGTATGTTTTTTACGCATTTGTTTTTAAGAAAGTAAGTATTGTAAGAAAGGTGCTGGGAATCTAATCATCGCAGCAGCGACGGAGTTGGCAGGAGTAAGCTTCAGCAAGTTGACAAAATTTGCTAACCTATTAAATTTACAATTCATTGGAAAATCAATGTATTATGAGCACCGTGGAACTTTTGTTTTTCCGGAAGTAGATCATGCTTGGCGAAAGAATCAATACCAACAAATAGAAAAACAACTTAAACTCGCTGTAGATGGCCAATGCAATTCTCCTGGTCACAACGCAACGTATAGTACCATATCTGCAATGGATTGTGAAACAAACAAAATTCTACAATTCAAAATTATTCATGTCAAGGTTTGTATGGTTTTTTATTTGGACGGTAACTAAAGATGCAATTCAATTTACCTGTTGTAAGCTGTCAATATAGTGATTGTCTGTTTCATCATATGCTGGAAAGATGTTTTGTTTCTATGATTTGTAGTTAAATAAATTTATTTATGAATTAACAAGCTCACAAGCTATAGAGAAAGAAGGATATCAACGTTGTGTGAATTAAATTTTTGATGAATTTGAGCTACCAATAAGGGTGATTTCTACGGATCGACAGTCGTCAATAAAAAAGATTATGTGGACTGATGAGAAGTACAAAGACATCCATCATAACTTTTATCCATAGCACGTAGGGAAAAGCATTCTAAAGAAATTGCTTAAAGCTTTGGAAAAAAAGGTTAATAGAGTAGAATCTCGAAATATTTGATAAGTGGAATTCTCGCTAATTAGAATCAAGCTTTTGGTCCTTTCTTATTGTTTCACTTATCCAGAGTTAAATGTATATATTTTCTCAAAAACAGGATAACCTAGCACATCCAAACTATTAAAGTTGTCGCAATGTTTGGCCATTGTGTACCCTTGTATTTTGAATATATATATTTTAGAACCAGTCACTTCTTTATCATAATGCCATGGGAACAAGTTGGCATATATATTTTGAACTTCACAATTTACCTTCGTTTTCGATTTTAGAATTCTAACAAAGTGTGGTATGTGGTATTTTGGTGAATGTAGTCAAACGATTGTTTGAAACTCAAGCTGATCGTAATTTGTTTCAATTTCTTTTGATATATCGACTCGAATACTGGCTAACAATCCCTACCTTTCCCCATTAAAAGATTCTGAATTTTTTCCATCACCTCTGTTTCTGAAAGTATCTCCAATTCACTGTCCTTCAAAGCCATATTGACAGTCTTTAATGGATCTGTAATTACATTGTTTGCAAACATTTCCATAATCGTGTCAAGTATTGGATGATCATATGTTGATGAAGAATGAAATTTATCTTCTAGATTATTTCTATCAGTACCATGCAAGTTCATCGCAAATTTTAATTGTGTAGCTCCATCAGATCCTGCTAATCTATCATCAATTATGAATGCTATCATTAATTCTTTTCGTGTCAATTCTAAAGATGTAATAAAGGTTTCTTGCAAATGTCACATTTTAGATAAGTAAATAAAATTTAAATTTGGCAAAACAAGAAATAATTTTGAAATAATTCTGCACAGAAGGGTGTTTTTCAACAAGCTTTGAATTGATTGGTTTCTTCCATATGAACAAACTAATCCATTACAAGATTGTTCACTCTTTTTTTAACTTTTATTTTTAAGATGATCTTTTGACTCTTGGCTTTCAAATTTACTTTTCATCAGCAATATACTCATGCAATCATTCGTTTATAATTTTCGCACTAAGAACTGATGAATACAGACCAATATACCTTCATAAGAACAGTTCGTAGTAGGAAGTTTATGGATGAGCAGTAATTAGTAGTATCTCACTTTGTGTTGACAAGGATTATTTTACAAAGTAACACAACTTCAACTTACAAGACTTCTCCCTTACCAATCTGTGACACTTTTCATAAAAGGAAAAATATGATCTGCAACAAATATTATACCTTTTACCTCAAGAATATCAGAGTTTAGTAATTTACAAATTCTAGACTGTTTAGCGCTGTTGAAAGACTCCTGGGAAAAATTATTTCCGAAGGGAACTTTTATTCAACAACTAATAGTATAGCAATGAAACTTGACAGGTGCATCAAGAAAGGAATAAATTGGAATAATTTATTTTTTTGATGTCAGAATTTTTCTGATGCCGTCTTCACAAACATTTCAAATTGGCATATTTTAAAAGTTACTCTCTGACAGTTTCGGGGGTTTTAATTAAAACATTACAAAATACCAAAATTATCGCCCAAAAATCCAAAAGAAATCCAATTTTCAAAGGAAGACACTTTGCGGTTTGACTGAACTGAACCTGGGAATTAACTTTCGTGGATGGCTATTTTTTTTAAAAGTTTGCGGTAATAAACTTTCGGGGCTGACCACTTTTCAAAAGGTAGCAAAAGGAATTGTCCTACAGTAAACAAGAAAAGATGCCTGTTTTTTTTATCTAATAAAAAATGTTTACGCATCATTCCACTAATAATACTAATTATCTATTCTACTACACTAGGCAATCTCTTCCATTTTCTGTTGTCATCGTTGGCCTAAATAGGGTTAAATTTCATATATTGTGAAAAACAATTTGTTGTGTTGTGGCCGCAATCTCAAGTGATTTTCTACGGAAAATTACACACTTTCAAAAATGTTACTACAAATTGTTCAGTGATCATTATTAGGGTATTTAGGTAGCTGGGATTTTATGAACCATGATAACAAACACAAATAAAGATGACGCAAGACTTTAACGTTTCGATTACATAAATTATAACAGATCGGATTTTAATTAAATAATTAAATAAGTAAGTACTTTAACTCCATCTCCATAGGGGAGAAAGAAGATAAAATTATACTGCTAACTAAATAATTGCAATGACACCGAGATCCCTCAGAATAAATAAACTCTCTTTCAAGTCATGGTGAAATTTGTTGCTGGAGTTGGCCAGAACACTAGAATTGTCATAGGATCATTGATCACTGTTCACTTGTCCTCTGGTACATCATTTAATATTCAAAGTAAAGTAACACACCTAGAATAAGGGAGCATGGTAAAATATATTTTATCTCCTATCTAGGTGTATAATTCAAAATCCCTTAAATATTTGAAGATTATGAGTCAAAAATCATTTTTTCTTAATTTGAAATCAACAAAAAAATAATCTGGAATTGGTACTGTCAAGAATACAATACAGAATGAGTGAAAATTCATGGTTGAAGAAGAAATTATACTTATTATTGATATAACTTTACAATCCTAGCTATTTGTGGGACGTTTTCTCCTAAGATAAATATTACCTCTATGTGTATTCTTTTTTCCATCTAGAATGGCTCCATTTGTATTTAAGTTATCATCTTGAGCAGGTATGGAACTACGTAAAAAGAAAAACAGGCTAATTAATAAGTTAACACCATAATTAGAGATAGACTTTTTGAGCCTCCTTATTTCCGAAGGAAATGACGAAATTTGGTACTTATATATTTCTTGCCCTATTCTACGATATAACTACCATTCCAAAATTATGACGTCATTGATCACGTCTTGACTTTCCAGTGTAAAATCTGATGCATAGCTTCAAACGAAAAACTTTTGCGCCATTTAAAATAATTTATAAAATATTAAGTCGCAACAAATAGGAAAAGTCACAATGTACCCAAATCATTGAGCAGGCGTCAGTTAAATACTTCTAGAGTTGTGATGTAAGTGATATCCAATTAACTATGAAAATAATCGGGAGAATGCTGACTCACATCATTCGCACCCCATTTGTCCAATACATTAAAACACTTTCGATTTAATATGTTATTTTATGTAATTTTTGAAAGTAAATAGAAACTTAAGCCTGTTTTACGAAGAGGAATTTGCAAATTTATAAAATGAATGTATTTTACTAACCAATAGTCATCATCTGAATAATCATCTTCATCAATTTCGAAGTCTTCGTCTTTCCATGTGGTAATGCCTATCAGGTTTGTGTTTTTGATATCATTGGTAAGAGTATTATCTAAATCAAATTCATAATTGATTTTAGTCTACACCAAATGTCAATGTCAATGTTCTACATCAAGAATCCTGGCATAATTGCTAAGTTGACTATTTATGAGCAAGAACATTACACAAGTAGTTTTAATTTCATTATAACTTGTGTAGTTTTAATTTTACCCTATTTACTTTAGTATATGCTATGACCTGATGAACGTGAACAACGTTTTATATTCTTACTGTAATGTCGTCTACTTTTGAAATTTTTGAATCTTGTTTGATTTTTGTTTATGTTTCTCGTAAATGGAGAAAAAGTATTTAAAATCGATTAATCTAGAAAATATCGGAAATATAAGGCAACAGTGGACGTTTATCTTTGTCTTCTATGATACAATATAATAAGGTGGTAAACATTGAAAATAAAAATCTAATAGAACTATGAGATTCCGATGCTGTAGATTCACGGATATGGAACACATAAAATGAGATAACAACAATAACAATCTTAGTCTTACCTGAGTACGTTTTTATGTCTTTATGAACTTGCAACTTTACTACATCCATTACTTCAGATATTTTCTCTCTAAATCTTCCTTTAAACTTGTGATGAAATACAGTTACTTCATACTGCATATTTACAAGGAGATTTCCTTTTGGTAGCTTAATCAAATCAACTGTCTTGAATATACCAGCGTATGGCAGAAATGTTTGGTCCATATTTAGTATAAGAATACGTAACTCCTCTTGTTCTTTATTAGATATCTTTTGGTTAGTTATTTTACAAACTCCCAAATATAAGATTATTGAACCTTGTGCCATACCAAAGTAAATCACATTGAGGTCATGATTGTATTTCTTCCGGAATAATTGCTTCACTTTTGACAGTACAAGCTTTTTAAGTGAGTCAAATGTTTTATTTGCAGGACTACCTAATATATCCTCGGGTGCAGCTTTAAATTTTAAGTTAATCTGTATTAAAGCATACTTCTCTGGACATTGTTTTGGAATAATAGCGGTGATAGCAACGTAAAACTTATTAATATCAAAGTCAGGGAGATTCATTTCCGATACAATACATTTTTCAATATTTGCCCGAATCTTTTTCAATTGATCGTTACTAAGCTCAATCTCCACGTCTTGCATATCACAATTAATGGACTGTTGAAAACGATTGTCGCTACACACTATAAAGTAGAGAGGCAATGAAGTTCACATCATCAATTTTTATGTGGTTTATGTCATATGTTAACCTTATTCAGGCCGCGGGGGCTAAATGTTTTTACATAACTTTTGAATGAATGGCTTATATGACTACAAATTTTATGACTTTTTAAAAAAACTTGGTATCTAGGGATAACACCTCTAGCAACCTATTTTTGACAGGCGCTTAAAAAAAATTTCCAAATAATTTTTTTTTTTTTTTTTTGCTTGGAAATCATTTTGGTATATAGTTTGCCAAAAATAATATTTTAACCTAAAATTTATTTTTCTACACCTCCTGCATTACAGTTATGACGTCCTTGTGAGTAATGACGTCATCCAAAAAATATTTTTCAAAATGTTAATTAAGTGTTGACCTAACTTTTAACACTTATAGCATGGTTTCATCAAAAGTTATCGAGGGGTTTGTCTGGCTTGATATTTTTTTTACTTTTGGAAGCCCGCAGAGGTGGATTCCGACCGTGCCTTTCGTCTATTTTGATAAGGATATACCATAAACCTAAACCTTAACCCAACGGTAACCCATTACAAATAGAACACTTTTATTGGAATATTTTTTTGTTGACGCCCTTAGTTTTGTTGTGACTTTAACAGTAACACATGATGGTATGACATTTGTATCGATTTTTGAGCGGGGGACGGATTTTGGCCCCTACAATATTATGTATAAATTTATTTTAACCATTATAGGTATCGTGCTGAAACTTTCTAACATTTAGTAAAAGTCTATACCACACATAAGCGAAAAATTTGAGCTTCATATCATCTTCTGATCAGTATTTCTGACTCATAACCTGAAACCACATATTTTAAAGTGGGAAATCCTTTGCAAATCAAGCTGTGTTTGGGTAATGCTTGTAGCTTAAAACTTGGTCAAGTTACTTGAAATCAAGAAATACATGTTTCTACTAAGTTTGATCGCATGAGATTTTTTCGATTTTTAAAAAATCGTAATTTTCGTAAACAAAAAAAATAAAATATTTTGTTGCTTATATACATGTATTTTTGCAAAGTGGAACCCTAGTGTTAATAGCGTTAGGGGGAATTAATGTGAATGTATAGAAACAGCCCGTTAAATGCCAAATATAAGAGCATCACCTGAATTAAATATTTTACCAACGATGTTGCGTCGTTTCAAAAACAATAATAGTGATTTCAGGAACGACCAATTTCGAACAGTCTTGGTATCCCACCATTCTAAGACTTCTCTTAATCTAATCTGACATTTGTCATCATTTATGTAAATGAGTTCAACTTGAAAATATGGTATTAGAAAGTGTGCCAAATATCTGCCCACGCTGAGACAATATCTTATGATAATATCATATATCTGTTCTCGAATTGAAGTATCTTCAAATGCAATGCCATCATTTTTATCATCTTGATCTAAAAGAAATTGCTGGATATTTAGATTATGTATACAGATAGCTACAAGCAATCACCGATTTGCATCTAAATCTTCTTGGAAAACTTGCAAACCTTTATTCTCAAGTAAGTTGTGTAAAACTGAAGAACGAATTGTTTTGCTTAAACAAAAAGAAATATTAAGCAATGAACTAGCTATTGCAAATTGTTTTAACAATTATTTTGTTAACATTACAAATACCCTTCACATTATAAAGTGGGGACAATATTTTGACAACCCAGTTATAGACCCTGTTGAGCGCGCTGTTTTCAAATATTCTACCCATCCTAGTGTGCTCAAGATTAAATCTCTAAACTATGGTGAATTAGACTTTTCTTTGAGTTTTCTCATATATATCCTTAAGACACTTACCAGGCTATTATGAAACTAAATTCTTCAAAGACAGTCAGTGAACTAATACCTCTCTCTTACAGATTGTTTCAATTTGTCTATAAATAATGGTGAGTTTCCTACTGACCAAAAGTTGTCAAGTGTTTTCCCTATTCATAGGAAAGATGACACAACCGACAAAGCAAATTCTACAACCTCTTTTATTTAATATATTATTATTAACGATATATTTCAAATATTGAGAACTCAGAAATTTGTAAATTTGCAAATGACAACACATTTTTTAGCTGTGATTCAACTTTTAAAACTGTTGTGTTTAATCTTGAACTGGATGCTAAAAATATCTTAAATTGGCTCCAAATAAATTAGCTAGTTGCAAACCCGGCAAAGTTTCAATTTATTTTATTAGGAAATTCTAGGAAAAAGTTTTGTTTAGCTATTAATAAAAATGTAATTAAAATACCTGATGAGGTGAAACGTTTAGGCATCACTATTGATAGCAAACTAACTTTTAATTCACACGTAAATATCCTCTGTGAAAGTGCAAACAAAAAAATGTCTTTATAGAGTCCGAAATTTTTTATAAATCAATTCCAAGCTTTCTGCAGTGCTCCTTACTAAATTTGGCACTAAATCGCTAATTTTTCGAGGAAGCTTACTATGGAATTCCCTCCTAGACAACATTAAAAATAACAGCAAATGTGGAGACTTCAAAAAAGCTTTACCAAACTGGAAAAGTGACGATTGCACATGTCATTTATGCTTTAGTTTTTAGTATTTATTATATCTCAGATTGTTGCGTTTGTTCGTATAAATTAGTCTTTTTATAACTACTATAAAACCAACCTTAAATAAAAAATACATTACATTTACATGCGCAAGGTCGTCAATTCGGAGGAGATGGTGCGAACAGGCTGTGCCCCACTCTGGGGTCGAGCTGTTCCTTATCACGCAGTCGTTCAAGAACGTAAACAGTCACGACGTGGTCAAGGAGAATTTGAGCTTGGTCATTCTGTTCAAGATATCACAGAACAACATATCGCTGCGTAACATGTGCGATAGCGTTAGAAATCAAAAGTCCTACAAGAGCTCACTTGAGTACATCTACGACCGCGTGGTAAAAATGAACGACAAAGAGCATGCCCAAGAGAAACCGCAAGAATATGAGCGACGTGCGCACCAGTATCGACAATCCAAACAAGCAGATTTGCTTTCAGGAGGTCAGCACTAGCGCGTGTAAAATCCTATTTTCGAAGCACAAACTGTCGCTGAGCTACGACAACCGATTCGACTTGGTCGCCATAAGAATGCTCAGTGAAAAGTAGCAAGAGAAACTCATTCGCGATCATTGCGTCGACGATGACGATGACGCCGCCGATGACAATGTGGAGGAGAAGAAAGCCGTGGCAGCAGAGGAGGACAGTGTTGATGACGATTTTTACGCTGGCTATAGGAAGGGAGATTATCCTGTAGGTCCTCCAACCATGGAGGACGATTGCACTGGAAACACTGATGCTTCTTCAGATAGCGACCCATTAGCCCGAAAGCTCGATTGGACCTTTTTGCACAAAACTCGAGACCGAGTGAACTAAATCAAAAAGAATTTTGCGACCCTTCTAGAATATCGCCAAAAATGCTGGTTACCAAATTTCACATATAATGAAATTCGGGAACATGGCCTATTAAGAAAAGTGGCACACCAACACCACCGACAAAAAGTGATAGCAATAGCAGATTTGAAATCAGCACCATAAAATTTAGTCGCATCAAATTTTCATAAAAAATAAAGCAATTTTAATATTTAACATAAATTGGGCCAAAAAGGATATTTAAAATGAATAACAGGTTTGAAATCAGCAACATCAAATTTGGTCACATGCCAATTTTCTTGAAAAACAAAGCACTTTTTATCCGTTGACAACACGTTTTTTAAACGGGCCGGTCGGCCTGCTTATAATCGGGTCAGCCAAGCGTTGATAATCTTGTCAGAACATTATTACCACTGCATAAATTTGATACTTCTGTGAATCTGGCAGTGGAAATATGGTAATTAAAATTAAAAATTGAAATTTAGATTTAATTAAAAAATATATATATATTACATTGTCTCCATAAAACATAGTTAGGGCAATAAGTGAAACTTTCCCGCATTAGGGAAATGACACATTATAAACATTTCCGCAATGTGGAATTATGTTTCTTCCATCACTGGTAAGCACGCAGAAATTTATAGTATTAATTTATATTTCCACACAGAAGAAATTATCACCTTTCATACAGCGTATATATGTAGCTAATACCTGGCACTAAAGATTTCATTTCATTTGCAACACCATCGGACGTGATAACAGTACCATATAAACGGACGCTTTTCATGCATTCACCAATGCTTTCTAAGGGGTTGGGGTATAGTTCCCAAGCAAATACGCATGAACAGAGAAGTTCAAGGAATTGATTTTCTTCACGCCAAAGGCTTCTGGTGGATTTGTCCCATATATTTTCTTTGTCCAATTTTCGTTTCACTGTGTCCAATGGTATACATCCCTTCCTATGTAATTGGTCATACAGATATACCATCATTATGTGCTCCAATTCCTTTTCGGTGAATGAAAATGAACCTAAAATCAAAGGTATCAAACATCAGGCGAAACCGTACAATAGATTTCTGTTTGTACAAAAATCCAGCATCACATTAAATAAACTATAAGTAAATTATATTTGTTCTTACATCTTACATAAGTACTTCATGAACTGCCATATAGCGTTGGTTTTGAAATTTTAGAATGGCAGTTCTTCAGGAGCATGGTTTGATTCTAAATACAAGTCGTTACCACTTGTGTTTGCAATAAATTACCCACATTGTGTAGAAAAAGGGTTAAAATTAAATGACTTGACTTTGGACCATCAATTGCAAAATGTTTGTTTCATTTTGGTGGAATGATGCAAAATAAATTCTTAGTTTCCAATTTTTTGTTTGTTTCAAAATGACCGCAAATAAATTTTATGAAAAGTCACCAAATTTCAGGTCAATCTAATACAAAAAGTGTTATTGCATAAAACAGGGAGGGGGGAGGGGGTGGGCCCCAGCCGGAATAGGGATTAGAATTAAAAGTTAATAAAAGTTTTACTTGCTACTTCTGTCCGAATATTCCGCATTTCTACAGGTTGATATGCTGAGAATTCCTCTGGAACTGAACCTGTGGATGAACCTGTTAATATAATAATATAAGATAAATTGTATTTGTTCTTATATATGTACATTCTAAATAGAGCGTTACCTTTTGAAGTAACAGTAAATAATCATTATGGAGGATTGATCAATGGTTTTAATTTTGAACGGACCATTCAACGTGTCTGAAGGAGTGAATTTATCAACTTTTAGCTTAGACAGTGTATTCTTAGTAACTAGATGTACCATTTATAATGATGTACCATGCATTGATCTAAAATCCATTGAAGTGTTCATTTGGACATGTTCAGTTAGATTACGATATCCGCTCATTTTCGTATTATTTTCTTAACAGGATCTTATAGGATCTTAACAGGATCTTAACAGGATCTTAACAGGATCTTAACAGGATCTTAATAGGAACTTATATAGGATCTTATAAAATCTTAAAATTTAGATATGATCTTATAAGATCTTATAGGAACCTATAAGATTTTTTAAGATTTTATAAGGATTCACCAGGGATGATACATCATTTTAAACAATGTTGTACTGGTGAATCTTTCACTATTTCGGACAATAGAAGTTTTCCCTGTGCTATGGCAATGTTGATAACAAAGTTTGTCCAGTTGATCGAGAGAAGCGTTTAAATAGAGAAGATTACTGGATGAAAGCATTGAGAACCATATACCCATGTGGACTTAATGAAAGAACTTGGGATAGCAATGATAACAATCCTGTTGGACATTTATTCCCACCAGTTCCTAGATTGGGACATCGTACAGCTAGGTGTAGGACGAAATAGGAATAACCATGTTGATAACACCTCCGTAGAAAACTTCTTTGATAATCTTTACTATACTCTAGATAACGATCATAAAAATGCTTTTTCCACCTTCTGTATCATCCCTGGTAAAAATCTTAGCTAGGATCTTAGTAAGATCTTATAGGATTGTAGTAAGATCTTAATAAGATCTTATTCTTATCCCTTGTTAGGATCCTACAGGATCCCTGCAAGATCTTACAGGATCCTAAACCAATCTTAACGCAAGGCTTAGTTTCACTACTCATCACAGGAAAATTCTTAAGATCTTGCAGGATCTTATAAGATCTTGGATTACATCTGAGGTCAATCAGTCAGTCAGGAAATTGTTTTATCTAAAAACTGTACGGACCTTTCAGAATTATCCGGACCTTTTAGGATCCTGCTTAGGATCGTACAGGATCTTACAAGATCTTAACATAATCTTGGCATTTTTAAGAAACCGTTTAAGATCTCACAGGATCTTGTAAGATCCTGACACGATTTTGTTATTTTTAAGAAATTTCTTAGGATTGTACAGGATCTTATAAGAACTTGGAATTTTTTAGGTTAGCTGAAAACGTTGGGTAGCCCAATTGGGCTACCACACAACTAATACAGATCAGATGTTTTAAATATAAATATGAAAAATGAAATGCCGGAGTTGTTTATACTCATTTTAATATTCTGAATGTTCACGTTGAGTGCTCATTATCTGTATCGACACCGGATACACCTTTATAAATAAAATGATGGTTGTATATGAATGGTATATTTACATATGAGCATATATAACATTCATCTTCACAACTATAAGTATAATTACAAAGATAATGATGGATATAAATTTTATTAAAATGTACATATCAGTTATGATATGCGAGCATTTAAGAATACCTTCTGAATACCTGAGTGCCATGCTCAGTATCATTGTTTTTTTAGTGTCTGGTCCAAGTAAACAACCACGGGGCAAATTTATATTGAATAACTAGGTTGGTAACTAGGTTTGCACAAAATTTATATGATAATTGAATAATAATACTGGAGACATAGATGGAATCTTTGCAATCACATTGAAAGTAGAAAAATGATTTATGTAACAGCACATTTCGATGATTTGTTTTCCTTAATCAATGATTATTTTAAAAGAGAAAGATTGTTCTATAGGATAATTATGTCCGCTTTGTAGGATTTTTTTCTTTTATAACCCATTTTGCTTGTTGTCCTAACTGGAATCTTGTTAACTTAAATTCTGGTCTGTAAAATAAACCCTCAAAAGCAACAAAAAGTGGCGGTATCAAATGTAAACACGTGTTTCTATCATGCATTGACTTTTATTTATTAAGAGTTAAAAGTTCTAAATTAATACAAAATATCACCAAAATAAGCTGACAAGAGTGCATGTTATGTTCTATATCATCATTTTTATCTTAAATATGTTAAAACGCCCGTTTTCCACTAGCCAAATAGGTAGCCCAATTAGGCTACCCGAGGTTTCTAGCTAACCCGCATTTTGTTACCTTCCTTACATTTTGTGGCCAACTTTTGTATCTGTTGTAAGTATTCAATGAGCAACATCTATATGAGCAGATTCTGTCAGCCTTCCATTCTCTACCAAAGTATTAAGCATCAATAGATCTGGTATGGGTTCATCAGATACTGATTTTAAAGATGAATCTAAAGATCTTTTGAACACTTCCATAGAAATACCAGTCAAACCTTTAATGTGCCTTGGTACTGTACTGTAGATAGCTAATAGTATATTTTGGTATATAAAAAATCACTTACAGTATACTGAAATATGCTTTCCAAGTCTGCTTTCTCTAAAGTACATCCAAAATTACATGTTCTTACCCTACTAGCATTCTATATATTGGTGGGACTTGATTTGGAAAACCAAAGCAAAACGTCCATGTCTTCCTTCACTAACTTTTTAGAATTTAATAGAAAATCTGAAAAGCATGCTGAGTTTTCAATTTTCTAAAATACAGATCAAAAATCTTAAATATATATCAACGACCATAAATCTTAAATATATATCAACCTATCTTTTGAGTATTTTATTGTTTATCTTCCATGGAATTGCTTAATCTAAAACTCAAGGTTCAATAAAATTATAATTGAATAGGTCTTTAAATTTGTATATGTAAAGCATGTGTAAATACCACATGACTTCCAAGACTTACGATTCATATTTTTATTCTGATAAGATCTTACTAGGATCCTGATAAGATCGTACAAGATCTTTAACTAAATCTTAGTACATATTTTGTTAAGCTCCTAGTATTTCTTACTTAGGATCTCGTTAAGATCTTATATAGGATTTTATTATGTTCTACTTAAAGGAGCATCTCCAAAATTCGTTACCAGGGGAAGAGTGCTGAATCAATGATCCTGCAATTGATTGGTTTCTTTATTTCGAAGGAACCAATCAATTGCAAGCTCATTGACTTAACACTCTTCATCATAGATTAATTATTCTCAAAATTATTGAATTTTACT
>JAULBZ010004317.1:0-14939 GCA_032360805.1 Neoturris breviconis | reverse complement strand
GAATTGCTTGTTTTGCCACTTCTTGACATTTTTAGACTCTGAAATTTTCTGAGTATGTTCAGTGTGTGTCACTTATCAATTTGACATAGAAATTGGAAATTTGACCAAAAAAGGTGATTATGTACCTTTAAACCCCGGGGAGGCTTAATCGAGTATCTATGGTAACCATCGGTAACCCAGTGGGAAAAACTTGTTCAAAGTCTGCAATAAAGATGCTAGAACAACGTTGACTTTTGAACAAGTTTTTTCCCACTAGGAAGTCAGTTTAGACTACTTGTATTGAAGATATGAGCAATTGGGAAACTGTTAGTTTTCATCGTATACATATACCATAATCACATAAACTGTTTTATCGTATACATATACCATAATCACACGACCAGAATGGAAAATCAGTAAATTTATAAGTATAAAATGAGCCACAGTTTTTAATGGTTACTTTTGCATGATCATCAGCACAGTAGAAAGAAAAGAAATGTATATCTCGTTCCACTATATCACCACCAGCTATAGGATAGCCACCATGTAACCAACCTGGATGCTTTACACCACAATGGTTATGTTCATCTGGGCATTTGCCACCAAGTTTCGAATCCAATGCAGCACCAAAACGATGCCAGCCATTGATGAGAGTTCGTGCATCACAATTATCATGTGTTTCATTTGTATTTGTAAGCTTTCGTGATGTCTCATTGTGCCATGTATAATTGCTACATTCAGGAGCAGCAGATACTAAAATATCAAGACAAAACAACTCATTGTTGTTTTTTTTATCGCTTTTTGTTGTTGATGTTTGGTTTTGCAAGTGCACATTTTTAAAGATCTCAGGTCAAGAACATTTTTCGAGGCTCTTGGTTGCTCTTGCTTGCTTAGTCAATTCGTAAAATAAAACATTGTATAAAATGGATGAACCGGTATCGATTGCCTAGGTTCTCTGCCTTTAATCATAATTCCTATGTCTGTTGCCTGATGTCCTTGCATGGCCTGTTTGCCTCTGCATTTCTTAAAATCTCGATTGCAAATACAGGGTTTCACACACGCTTCGCAAATTTTAAGAAATAAATGTTTTCGTTCAGCCTGCTTTTGAGTTCTATTTTGATTATTAGGGAAATAAAAAAAATTACATCTACAATGCAATGCAAACTTTCGTATCTTTAAAATTCTAATTCTTATGTTTAAGGAGGAAAGCAACTACTTACAGTCTATTTGACATTGATTTCCAACAAATCCTTCTAAGCAATCACACTTTGTTTCATATTGACCAATCAGAGAACAATTACCGCCGTTGAAACAAACATCATTGCATCCACCACGTTCCAAGAAACTAGCATCTAGGAATTAAGAAATCAATTTTACTTGTCATAATTAAGGTAACTTTCGCAGGCCTCTGAATTCATGACGGCATTCCTCTGTGGAGGAGCATCTTTGAAGGCTCATTTGCAGCCAAAAGGCGGGTTTGTCTTCCTAATACTAACATCAAATATTTACGAATATATGAGAAATATTGCATCTAGCATAATCGATGTTGTGAAATCATATTTTTTAGGTGTCTTCTATTTGTTTGTTTCTTTTAAAGTTTAAATTAAATTGGGGTCGAAGTGAAAATCAGTGGTATCTAAAGGCGATCAGGACTAATTTCAACTTCCTATGCTTTAAAAGATGTGTTTTTGTTGTTTACCAGAAAAGCTTCCTATCAGAAAATTATATTAATAGGAATTTCAAATATTACAAAATAATATGTCGAGTCTAAAGTATACCTTTCAAACACATATAATTGTTACACTCTATGCATGATCTATCATCCCATCCTGCACTACCATTACTATGGTACACAGCTGCACAATTTTCACTATTACCACCATCTGGCTTCCCTGAAAACCATTTTGTATACGTAAGATTTGAACCATTTTCATCAAGCCATACACCTTCATGTGACTGATCTGATATACCAAGCCATAAATTTGAATTTAAACTTTCAATAAAGTACTGTTGAGCATCATTCGTTGTTATTGGTAAAGTACTGTTCACAGATGTGCATTGTTGACGAGATTCGTTAAATGTTTTGCAGATAGAATGTTTTTTAAAACATTTATTGTCAATAAACTGCCATCCATTTTCGCATAATGCTGAAACAAATATTTAAGAAAATAATGAATTTGCAGTCATTGTCTCATTGAAATCAATTTAATTGAATATTCAGAGTTCAGATGTTGAGTTTTAGGGGAAGTCTGAGTAGATTTCTCTGTAAAATGTTTGAGATGGTACTTACTTGGTAATACAATATAATTTACAATAAGTTCTTGAGTTGCATTTAAATATTGTGAATTGTGACATACGGTGAAATGAGTGTCATTGCTCTCCTATAAGAAATCCAGAACAGGTCAGTGAAATTAACATGCTTAATATGTTAAATTTAGCATTTGGAATTTCATACATAAGAGTTAATGTTTCGTTATGAAAGAAACACACCACGTCTCTTGTTTACATTTGATTTAAGAAAATTAAAATTGATAAGTCGTGTGTTTCATCCGTATTCATAAAACAAAATAGACCAAAGATAATAAATGAATGGGTTTGATAAAGAAATCCGATTTTGAGAGTATGGCGCTTCTCATTCTATGAACACAAGCTAATAAAATAATTTAATTCACCAGTAGAGTGCTCCTTTAAAGCTGCAGGCACACCATGGTCAAACAAAATTAAGTCAGTATAATATTTCTCTCGTTGTAACATTTCATATGTTTTTCATAGCAACTTTACACATTATATATATATATATATACCTGTAGCCACGCATTAGCTTGAGAGCTTGCACTTGAGTGCCATCCAGCAGTTAGTATTACTTTAGGTGAAGGTAAAGTTGGGTAAATATGATTATACGATATATGCTAAACAAAAACAACAATAGTTAAGTATTTTATTATGCTAAACAAAAACAACAATAGCTAAGTATTTTATTATGCTAAACAAAAACAACAATGGCTAAGTATTTTATTATCTTAAAGATTACAACACCCCATTCACTTTGGACCACCTTGCGAATTGAGTTCTTTGGGCAAACACATTAAATAAGAGTGGAAATGAATGAAGATGAATAATCGAAACTGTCTGATATCTTCTACGTATATTATGTGATATATATAGATCTTCTGACTTTGTATTTGTATCTCCTGTACATGCTGGATTGAAAGACTAAAATTATGTAGTGTAACAAAATTATTAAGTTATGATTCATCACATTATGTTTCATAACTTAATGATCACTTGAGTTTTATTATTTTAGCTGTTAATTATATTACCTATTAGGGAACTATTTAGCTTATGGTCCCTGAGGGACAGTTAGCTATGCATGCTTCTCTATTTTTAATAGAAAAGCATACATACACTAAGGAATTATTATATGTATATATATATAGAGAGAACATATTGTAGTTTGTGAGATAGTTTTCAAAACAGAACATAAAAACTCTGTTAAATAAAATTGAAAAGTTAGAAAACTTGTTTTTTGTTACTCCTGAACAGGTATATAGAACCATGAATCAGTTTTAGCTAAATTCCATAAACAAAATAAAAGACAGTAGTATGTATACGTAAATTTCGTGTAACAGACACACGACGTCCGATCAACGTCGAAACATCGTGCGCCTGCAGAACTACCCTTCTTTAGATTTCATTATAGATTGTAGCCGAGTCAAAACAAAGTATGATGTATGTGTAATAAGCATAAGTAGTACCGTAAAAACCCGGAAAATAAGCCCCTCCCTTCATATAAGTCCATCTTGTTTACGAGTAACCCATGAAGCGGGGGTTGTAGAATATATGCCTACTGACGGTAATTGTGAGCTACCAATCGTCATAGAGTTAAAAGTATTTCTTGTCTTTTATACACATCATTGGATAAGGAAATAAAAAGATGCTTACTCATATATTTCGACAAAGTTAACCTCGGCTAACCACACCCCAGATTATTCGAACAAATTTTGCGGTTCCTTCAGTGTTTGGATAATTGAGATTATACTGTAATACCCCTTGTGTATAAGCCCGTCCATTTATTAACAACCATACTGATGTCCCTCAAAAACTGGGTTTAGTAATATCATCGAGCAATGAATTAAATGTAAATTGTTTCAACTATTATTTACACGTCTACATATCGCATTCATGTCGCCAATTGTAACCCTGTCAGCACGCGACGTCTAATCAACGTTAAAATGACGTCTTTTCGATGATGATAAGACGTCGCGTGGTCTAGGGTCACACGGATAACGCGTTATATAGCTCCTTCAAATTCCAATAACCATTTCTTCACATCATTTCGACAACCTTTTGCATAGTTTCCAAGACTACCATCACTTTTGATGACGCGATGACATGGAACAATGATCTGAATGGGATTGTTTGACATTGCAGAGCCTGCTGCTCGTGATGCGCCTTGAAAACAAAATAGTAGTATTGTACACGTCACTGTGGAAGAGGAATCTTTGAGCATAGTCTCCCTTACGTAGTGATTATTCGCTATTATTTCGAACACTCTTGGTAACCTTAAAGAAGTACGCTAAAACTGAACATTAAATTTAATATTCAGCATGAGGAAAATATCGCAACTTCAATCCCTCACAAAAATATTTGAGAAAAGGTGAAATTTGTGCGGAAATTAATTAATTCGCATTTGTACCAAGAGCCTGGGTATTAGCCTGCTAGAAGCAACAAAATCTGTAGAGTTTGCAAAAAGTCCTAAGATCCTAAGTCTCTAAGATAAATCTCTAGGGACTTCCAGTGGTCATTTTTAACATTAAGGTTATACTTGTGGTGTGTAATGTTTGCTAAAATTCGTAAAACGTTCCATAATTTATGTGAGGGATTGTAGCGATTGAAATAAGTCGATGTAGTATCTGTGAATGAGGGAGGGAGTTATATTGCTTGAACTTGCAAATGATGATGCAGGAAGAAGCTAATCAATTACTTTGAACAGAAAAACATTCGTGAGAGAATCATTTTTGCAAAAATATCGCGGAATAAACTTTCGCGAACAGATTAATTTCGGAAATTTGTGAACATAAGTTTTCATGAAAGAACAATTTTTTAGCTAATGGAGGAGAAAAACAAAGAAAAAAAGTTTTGTGAACGACGTTACTTTATTAGGAAAAGTCTTGCTCGTCGATAAAGTTGTTAAAAAAAATCAGTGTTAAATATAGTTTGTTAAGACACTTGTGTCAATCTTCGAGTCATAATTTGTCCCACTCTCATAAAAATATAATTTCAGTAATAAACACATTGAATGCCGTAAATATGTTTCCGTGAAACATGTGGTTTAGGTCTTCCTGCAAAACAAATAACGCGAAAATTAGTTCCTGTGGAAATTAAATATCGTACGGTGGAAATAATAATGTTTACATGATAAACCAGGGCTCGAAATAACAGCCGGTCATCACTGCGGAGGAGAGATTTTTCAGAATATTTTGAAAAATCTCTCCTCCACAGTGATGATCAACGATGCTGAATAAATTCGAAAATTTCGCGTGGATAAACTTTCGCGAATGAGACGTTCTTGTAAAAATGACCAAAATTCGCGAAAAAGGCGAGTTCCTCACGCGAAAGTTTCTCCGGTTAAAGTATAAGATCGTTGACTCAGCATTTCTTTCCACAAACGACATCAATAACTGAACGACGTGAAAAACAAAAGACCAGATGATAGTGGCATTTCATTGTTGTGAGACAAAAGTAAGTATATTATAAGGCTCCTCTTTGTTAAATTATACCACTATGGTAGGTGGGGCATCATTCCATTCCCAGATCAAATTGACCTCTTATCACAGCGTGCTGGTTGGTAATCATGATGACACCCTAACCGCAAAAAGTGCGGTGACTTCTAATTAGAGAGGTTCCACTGTATTCCCAAAAATAACCATACTTGTACTTAGAGACTATTTCAAAATTTCGCTATAAAACCAATTTCTTTGATAGGGTTAAATCAACTAAAATTGGCAAAATTCAACAAAATGTATCTGAAATGGATTGGTTTCTTTGGTAGGAAGAAACCAGTCCATTGCAAGATCGTTGACTCTGTTGATTTTATTGTTGAGACGGTCCCTTACCTGGTTTTGATATTAATTTTGCTAGTTCACCATATGAAATAGTAGCACCTGCTTTAACATGCTCTGCTAACGCTAACCAAATCTGTTCACGAAATGATCCTACAAAAGTATATACATAACGGTCAGACATCACCGGTGGAGGACTGTTTTTTGAGTATAGTGTTCAGCTTGAAAGCTGGTGTCAGCACTTCTCCGCAGGTGATATCTGACAGTTTAGTTCAGGCTTGAACAATAGTTTCCTAAATTAAACAGTACAAAGACAAAAATATCATTACTATATGTTTCTTCATGACTACATAACCAGCGATAATTTTAAAATGTAATTTACAGGGGACAAAACTAATTGCTGGTCATCACTGTGGAGAAAAAATTTTCAGAATTTTTCCAGTCAATTGGCTGAAAATATTTCGAAAAATCTCTCCTCCACAGTGACGAACGGCAGTCATTTTAACCCTTGTATTTATTAAATAATATAAATTGTCAACCAATCTTGAAAATAACTGCCATACATGATCTATGGAGGAGTGTTTTTGTCAGTTGCCAAGTTATATTAAATAGATACTTCCCCACAGGTGATATCCGACAGTTATATTCAGACTATTTTTTTGCTATGAAACGGTGTACCCTTACCATCCTGAGAGGCTACACAAATAGTTGGAACTGAAAGGTAGGAAGACTTTTCAACCTCTGTAAAATAAATCTTAAACCAATTTAATGTATCGACCATAATCTGATGCTGTGATTTCGTACTGTTTTCAACTAGTTTCACCTCTTTACTAAAAGAAATATGCAAAATGAACTTCAGCATTTGTCCTTAAAAATAACAGTATAATAATCGCTGTGGAGGAGTGATTATTAAGAGCGGTTTCAGGATATAAATCCCTAAAGCAATACTAAAAATCCCTCCTCCATAGTGATTATTTGTTCTTATTTTGGGTACTGCAGAATTACTCTTCCGTGCCTAATTGTAGGTGGTGTAATAATGGTGCGAGGTGGAAAGATGGAGTGCCAACCAAAAAACATAAACGAGCAGGAAGGTGGGTAATACACAATTTGGATTTTGCTGCTCGGAGCACCTGCTTGCAGCATCACAAGCAAAACAAAAAAAAATCTTCTTGCTTGCTTAGAAGCTGTGTTATAGGCAAAAGCGGCCAGCGTGTATCTGAGACTCAGACTGAGGATGCAAATTGATCGACATTTTTAATGTATGAGTACTGTAATGATGATGATTTCAATACGTTATTAGTCTGAGTGCCAACTTCAATAATGGGCCAGAAAGATTACGCATAATAACTAAGATTCTGCTGAATTGTTTTATTTTTGTTTACATACTTTGCCCTATTTCTTGTAATATAATTGTACAAAAGGGAGGGGTCATAATAAATGAAAATGGGTGGGCTTTTTTCCCAAAACAGGCCATTTAATTCCCCTACAATTAGGCACTGGAGAGTATACTTAGTATATGAATAAATAAATGAAATAAACCAGAAGGTAAACAACCTATTCTGAGTTCGAAAGGGGCATATATAACAATAGCCTATACACAGAAAGTAACCTATACAGTGCATTTCATTGGTTTGTATGCAGTGAAAATAACCAATCAATACACTCTTTTTTGTTGGTAACAAATCCTCAACACAACCTTCCATAATCTTCTATTTTTAATGATCCAAATAAGAGTAAATACTCACTGTGGAGGAGGGATTTTTGAGCATAAATTCAGATTTTGTAACCTAAAGCTATACTCAAATTACTCCTCCACAGGGATTATTTGCTTACCACTGATTCTGAATCTTTTATAAATTCTGTACTAACTACTAAATTTAACAACAAAACTGCACAGAAGGGTGTTATGACAATGAGCTTGTTATTGATTGGTTTAAACCAATCCATTGCAAGATCGTTTGACTCATTACTCTTCTACTGCATATACAGTACCTTTTATCAGGTTTAAACAACTTATCTGTTGTGTATTCCACTTGTTTAACATAGTGCAATCCTTTTGAACAGTAACTTACAAGCATCTTACCAATTGGTGAAGTGAAGGTGAATTGATGCACTGCACATGACATCATGTAATAATATAAATCTATCAAAGTAAGCCTGAAAATAACTGTCGGACATCACCTGTGAAGAAGTGCATATGGTATAAACACTCCTCCACAGATGATATACAGCAGTTATTTTCATGTTTGGCTGAAAATATTCTGAAAAATCTCTTCTCCACAGTGATGACCGGCTGTTATTTCGAGCCCTGCATTTTCTTCTTTACACCATTTTACCTGCTCTTTGAGATGAGATTTTATCACGGAAAAGCAAAATTTTTCCTTATTTATAAAACACGTTTCAACCAATGTGATGGCTTCATTTAGAATTCGCATGAACAAATTTGCCTAGTGGACATTCAGTGCTCATTATAAGAGTCACTGTGGAGGAGTGGTTTTTTTTGAGAGAATGGTTTGGAGAAAAGAACTATTTCAGAAAGTCCAGTCACTATATTTATCACATTGACATGAGTCCAATGCAGGAAAAATAACAATAATTTAAATTATAAAACAGGGTGTTGACATCATCGTGCAATCAGATCTTGTTTACAAAGGAAACAATCAATTGTAAGATTGCTCATTTATTAAAGCCTGAAAATAACTGACAGACAGCACCTATGAAGGAGAGTATTTTTTAGTATGGTTTTCAGCTTTGGAGCTGAAAATTATATTTAAAAACTCTCCTCCACAGGTGTTACCTGGCAGTTAGTTTCAGTCTTGTATTTACTATTTATTTGACACAGCTGTATGAAATATCCCAGAAGGCAAAAACTTGTTCCAGGTTAGCTGTAAAAACTCTAGAACAACGTTGTTCTAGTGTCTTTACTGTGGATTTTAAACAAGTATTTACCTACTGGGATACATATGACCGTTTGAAACAATTTTGATAAAAGTAGAATATTTGAAATCTATTGAGCAACGTTATATACAGTGTTCGAAATAAGAGCAAATAATCACAGTGAAGGAGGGATTTTTGAGCTCCAAGCTTAGTAGCCTGAAATTATCCTCAAAAATAACTCCTCCATAGTGATTGTTTGCTCTTATTTCGATCACTGATATATATCCAACAGGTTTTGTTGGTTATTAAGTTTGTTATAATTGCAGGGACCAAAATAAGCATAAAAAGCATCCGTGGAGAAGTTAACAATCTTGCCATTGATTTTATTCACAGAATATCCTTGTGCACTAACTTGAACGTAATTTACAGGTCCCTTTTTCCAACCAAGAAAATTCTATTTTCCAACAATAAATTACCCAAGGAAACAAATAAATCTGGAACACAAACAATAACTAAACCGTATTATTTTGTTTATGGTTTGTTGTACAAGCATTAACCCTATTCAGGCTTGGAAGGGGGTCTAAAAACGTACCCCTCTCTCAAACCTTTTTTAACTTGATTTTTATGTCTAAACATTTGGGACTTTTCCTACAATGTTTTGCCACAAAAGAAGCGGCCTGAATAGGGTTAAAATTACTGTGGAGGAGTGTTTTTGGAGTATAACTTTCTGCTGATAAGCTGAAAACTATAGTCCGAAATCACTCTTCCACTGGTGATGTCAGGCAGATATTTCAATGCTTGTTATGTATATAGCATGTTTTGCTTTTTGCTTAAAAAACTATGTGTCTTTTGGTTGATGCATAATAAGTACAGCATCATAAATAAAAACAAATAATCAAAGTGAAGGAGTGATTTTTGGGCATAGATTTATACTTTATAAGCTGAAGCTATGCTAAAACATCCCTCCCCCACAGTGATTATTTTCTTTTATTGTAAAACACTATTATAAAATACTAAAAGCTATTTAGAAGTACTGCTACGTATCTTCATCATCTTCAGTGTCTGTATCATCATTACTACCTCCTAATAGCGCTTCATAATCTGGAACCGCAATTAATCTATGATTAATGTGGCCTAAACACACCATTTCCGGTGGGTCTTTCTCAGTATGAACTGAAATGAGATCTTGTAAAAATCCACAAGGAGTCCCTAGGGAAACATCTAATACTACATTACCAAGACGCATTGTTACTTTTCCAGATTGATGAATTTGTAATTTACCAATATAGCCTTCAGAAACATTTTGAAAAGTAAATTTTTTCAAGTGATCTTCAATATCGTCTACTTCTGAAGTTTGAACTGTTTTTGCTTGTTCACTACTGGGTGCCCCAGGTTCCGGTTTCATATCGTCTTCATGGGATAACGGTTGAATGGGTAAAGTATCCGGTAATTGCAAGAAAAATAACTGTCCGTCTGGAGCCCCTGGTTTTAATAGGTCTGTGAGCTCTACAGTAGGCAAAGCCGAGTGTTGTTGTTTTTTATGAATCGGTTTTTTAATATCTTTTAGTTTTGGTTGTTCTTCCTCATCTTGGCTAAGTTCACTTTCTGTTTTCGTATCTTCGTGTTTAATTTTTTGCATTAATTTAGAAGCAAGTGGCAATGTAATAGGTACCAGACTTCCTAATTTCACACCTTCTTCATCTAATTCGATTTTGCCCTCTTCCTGAAGCATTTCAAGAATTTTATCAGAATCAAGATCGTCTGCAAGATCACCTTTAATACTTTTGATAGCAGCTTTTGAACTAGATTGAGCATCGTCTCTTCCACTTGAACCACCTCCACCGCCAGCAAAGCCACCACCTGTAAACGCTTTAGCTAAAGTCTGTTGAGCAGCAGGTCCTTGTGAGAAGATACTTGAAGAGGCAATTATATCACCTCTTCCTCTCCCCCGGCCACCTCTTCCACGAGTCCGTCCACCCCTTGAGCCACGACCACGCCTATTACGTGGATCATTCTCTCCTTTAATATCTCCTTCTTTCTTTACACCTCTTGAAACAATATTTGGTGTGAATGTTCGTTTTGGTGTTCCACCAAGTGTTAAATCACGTGCAGGTTTTAGTGAAGGTAGCCTTGATGGACCAGCACCTTGACCACGTCCTCGGACACCAAACCGACTTAACGATGATAATTTTCTATCAAGACTTTTCTTTTCATCGGCCATGATCTTGAATTTTATTTTATAGTATTATTTCTTTCACCAATTTATTTTCTTAATCTAAAAAGCAAATATGTAGTACCTTAAGTGTATCAATTTCGCATTATTCTTTTTGCGAGTATTTTAGGTCTATTCTTTTCATACATGGTTTGCAAACTAGTTTGAAGTCGCAACCTGAATATTCAAGCTAGGTTTGCAAACCAAAAAGAATGAAAATTTACCTTGGTTTGCAAACTGGAATCCACCATTTGTTATGTCTTGGTTACTCATTGCTTTGACAAGTTCAAAACTAACAGCAAATAAAAGATAAGCGAGTCTTACCATACCATGCAATAGCCTCTTCTATGCGGATTAATAAATCAATAAATTCAAAGTTTTAAAATTTCATAATAGTAGATGTTTGCAACGTTATTTTTGAACCACTTCCGAAAAAAAAAGGTTTGTAAACTAGTTTGCGCAAACTGAAATCAAACCAGGTAGGAAGCAGGTTCGGATGGTTTGCAAACTGATTTTAGTTTTCAATCAAACCAAACTGAAAATCAAAGGTACAGTATTGAAAGTAGCCCACCAAACCAAGTGAAAGTTAAACCTAATCACATAAACATGATTTGCATACACACACTATACAGTGTTTGAAATATGTTTTTATTAAGATGGTAAAACATAACTAATTAAAATGACCTCGGAAATAGCGAGATTTATCGAGTAGACTTAAGACTTAGTAAACTCAACAAATTTTCTTGTTTCTAGAAGCCTAATACCCAGGCTCTTGGAACAAATTCGAATTTTCATGCTATTTGACTTGCGAATCAGATTTGAGGCTTTCTGTCTTAGTTGAAATTCCATATTTTTTCTTAAATTTTACATTGTCATAAACATTTTAGTGGGGGATTGTAGATGCTTTTAATATGCTAAAGAAATCGTGTGTTTTAAAATTGACAATAGAAGAAAAACTTTTCTCTGAAATAATTTATTTTCTTTAGTAAAATAACTTCCTTCATTATATTCCCCTTTTACTAATTTATTTTGGGAATAATTATTGACATAAACTCACTCATTAACTTTACAACATAACATAACCTTTTTACCAGCACCAGTATTTGCATTTATTTCAAACACTGTAATCTTGTTGCTGCTTTGAAGTTAGGTTCTGTATAAAGATGTTACTTTTATTTAAAAAAGAAATGTCAAAACACAACATAATTCTATAACTATATCCTTACAACACAATCTATTTTCAATACAGAACAAATGAAACAATACAATTACAAATAACAAGACAAAAGAAGAAATGAATTTACAACTTAATTTCTTTTCAAAATAATAAATAATAATAATCCCCACACATAAACGTTTGTTTTTATAAGAAACCTAGCACAGGACCTAGTAGCAAAAGTTTCTTAATTATGACGTCGAAGGTTTTTAGTTCTAAAAGTTTCTTAGACTAAAACGGACAATAATAACGAGTAAGTATGTTTTAATTGCATCTTGTAGCTTACTAAAAAAATCACTTATTTAACAAAAGTACAACTCCATTAAAATCGTCAAGTTTGAGGTAATCCTCAGATTTATTGTCAAATAGAATTCGATATTCGTCTAGCTTCTTGTTGTACCATGAAACAACACCGACATGCCAATCCAAAACGTTTCTTATCCCAAAAAGCAGGAATAATATGTAGTTATAAAAGTTTCTTAATTTTTGAAGATTCTAGTACTAGGTTTCTTATAAACCGGTTTCTTATAAAAACAAAAAGTGTATCATAAATAGTAAATCAAAGGTACAGTATTGAAAGTAGCCCACCAAACCAAGTGAAAGTTAAACCTAAGCACATAAATATGATTTGCATACACACACCATACAGTGTTTAAAATATTTTTTTATTAAGATGGTAAAGTTTCAGGTTAAATAAACAATTGGAATACCTTTTTCAAGGCAAAATTATGTCAGGTCTTATCCGGTCCAGAAAAGCATAATTATAAAATTAAACCAATCAGCTTAGTCAAATTCTTTGGCTTTCATCAATATTCATTTAACATCGTCGATAGTGAGAAATGAGAGATATATTAGATATATGTATATAAACACAGGCTAGTGTATAGTATGACTTCTATTGTGATGTAATAATAAAAACAAGGACTTAATTAGTTAAAAAAATATAGTAAATCTTGATAAAACAAATTGAAGGAGGTCCCCAAAAACAAAATAGGAGCTACAAAACCATTTAATTCGAAATACCTAAATGTGATTAAGGTCCACAATTGTTTACATGAATGTGGCCAAAGTCTCATACATTTCTCTTTCCAAGATTTTCTTATCCATATTTTTGGTCACTAAATGTCTCATAGAAAATGAAAGTTTGCAAACAAGTCTTGAATATTGTTATTTTAAGATAGTAGCATAACTATTACTCAGTCTTGGATGAAATGATTACTTACATGTTTCTGCCATAAATATGGAAAATAGTTAAGAAAAGATGACAATTGACAAAGAGAAGGAAAAGATCTTTTGAGAAGGAGTCTTTGAGATCAAAAAATAACATATTAGAAAAGGAATGCCTGTTGTTAGTAAAGACATAACACTCTTCCCCACAGATTCAATATTAGCTTATTTTAACCTATGACATGTGCCCAACTAAGCAGTTTAGTTTTAATGCATTCAAAGCCAATTTTAGTAAACAACGCTTCAGAAATATGTGATGAATCTACCCCGTGTTGGATATAAGCGAATGGTACCAAACCTTTTTGCTGATAAATATCACACATTTTGCTGATTACAGCTTTTGCTAAGCCTTTTCCCTGGTGTTCTTTGATAGTCCCAAGGCCAGACATAGCACTATCTGCATTTGAAAATATCCATGATACCAATGATCCTGTTTCATTGTGATATGCGCCAACTGCTATACTGATACCAGCTGATAATAATAAGCGATATCGTGCACTTCTATCAGGAGAGTGAAATTTCCAGTTTCCAATTGCGAGCATTGCATCAGCTTTGGAAAGAAGTTTGATAGTGTATCCTTCTGGACTGCGCTGATCGTTTTTATTCCCCTTTAAGTAAGCAATGTGTGCACTGGCTGCATGTTGGAACTGATGTCCACTTACCTTCATGAAGGAATCTATAATAGAACTCTGACTTGCAAGAATTTCTAAGTTCAATTTTATTTTGAAATAATCATGAAAATATACTGCAGCTTCTGTTTTAATATGAGATGGGTCCATCCACATCAACACTATGCTCGTGTTGTGTTGTCCTTCTCCAGCATCCATTATCTTCACCCAATTGTTGTGTAACTGTTCAACATCATCACTATTTGCAGAAAATCTTTGATCGACATTTGTTTGTGTAACAGGCATAGACTTAATAAGTATTGCAGAAACTTTAAAAGGGTCTTTATTATTTGTGTAAATCCATGAACAACAAATTTTACCATTCATAAGCAAACTGCCATATACTGGTAACAAATCAATATCCTCATCGACAAATATTCTATGTTTTATACCATCACAAAATGGTAGCACTTCAAACGACTGCAACAGATCCATTATATGTCTTACAGCTTAAATTTTCTTGACTAAAATTTAAAACCATGTTAACTTTTTGAATGGGCGCTTATTAGAGGGAGACGTTTATTAACTTTTGAAGAAAGTAGGGTGGGCAGTTATTAGAAAAAAAAAGATGCAAAAATCAGGTACAGTATTGAAAGTAGCCCACCAAACCAACTGAAAATTAAACCTAAGCACACAAAATATGATTTACATACACACATTATACAGTATTTGAATTATTTAAGATGGCAAAGTTTCAG